>PVLA01011275.1:0-54793 GCA_004027455.1 Hydrochoerus hydrochaeris
TCTTCTTCTTCTTCTTCTTCTTCTTCTTCTTCTTCTTCTTCTTCTTCTTCTTCTATGCCAGGGATTGAACTCAAGACCTCATGCTTACCAGGCAGATACTCATGCAGCTGAGCTAAATCTCCAGCTCTCTGTTCTTCTTCTTATTATTATTGAAATTCTTTATCACAATCATAGGGAGAACTGGGTAAAGTTTTTAAATTGGAATTCATTGGTCAGATTTCTTCTGCAAGATCTTTATTAGCAACTGTGATAAAATCCTCTTAACAATGCCTTCACTACACATTCTGATCCTTGGACTTGCACTGACTTCAGTAGATGTTCATGATACGAAATATCATGTACATATATAGTACAAAAGGACTTTATATGATATGTTTATAGTTGGTTACAGATGTATGTACAGGGCTCTTTGTAAATCGGGCCACTTACGTAAAATGTGTGCTTTCACTTGTACAAATATAGTTTACTTACAAGATGAATTAAGTATGATTAAGCAAAGAAACTTGCAGTAGCTGGAAGTGCTTCTATTTTCCTTATTTTCTTTCCAGGGTTTCATACCTAACCCTGGAAACATTTTTTTTTTTTTTTTGCCTCATGAGATTGCTTTCAAATATTTATTTTAAAGTAGCCTAGGGCTTTTACCTAGTGATACAGTAAAACATTTATACTGACAAAATATAATTCAGCAAGATGATAGAATATAGATGAATTACTGGTCTTTTATTTTTAGAGCAGAAATATGTTATGCTGGAAAGGAACATTAAACAGTAGGTGATTTGCTTTTGTTAAAATCATTGAAAAATACAACTTTTAGAGATAAATTATAATTTCCAGAAGTTGCTTAACTGCAAGAATAATGTGAGGAATAGATGCAGAATTATTTTCTCTCCTTGGTGCTAGGAATTGAACACTGGACCTAACACATGCTAGGCACGTGCTTGACCACAAGGCTATAATCACATGATTGGCGCAGATTTAGTGACATCTCATAACGTGAAACATGTTCTTCCATTTTGATATCTGCTACAATTTTCTCTGTAACCCTAACTATACTTCTGCATCCTTGTTCATTCTAACAGCAAATTATGTTTTCCTTGTTAGCTGTAATTTTGAAATTTGCTCAAAATCTCTGATTCAGTATCCTTAAATATATAAATAAAGATATCACTGTGCCCCAAAAGGTTACTGTAATGGTTAAATAAGTAATGCACATCACAAAGTCACTCTGTGAGCATGTAGTATGTATGTGTTCATTAACTGTATTTAAATATATTTCCAGATCTAAACATATAGTACACTTTTACATCTCTCTGATAAGTAATCTGAAAAATGTTGATACACCCTCTGGAAACAATTTCAGTTTTTTTTTCTCCAAAATACGAATGTTTTCAGGAAAATCGATCTTTCCTTAAATAAAATACCCAGATGATTGCTTCCATTTCCCATTAGTAAAATGTACTTCTATTAAGTAAAAGCGAGCACCCATAAACTAGAGTTGGGTTGGGTAGAAATCTTGGTAGCTAACCTGTTTCACATGTGCCAACCACAATTACATTTCATACCAGAGCTTGTTTGCTTTCTTTGCCTGCCCCAAATGGATTCCACGGTAGCTGGGAACTAGCAAAATTATTGCCAGTTATAACTAGAGGAAAAAATATATTGAACTTAACTTCATTAGAGCTACAGCACTTGTACCAACAGGGCCTGGCGCAAAAGGGGAAAGTCTCCGGAATCCATCAAGTGACGTGACAGTTTAGCGTAGTGGTGGGGACTGTCACGACTCCTGACTTGAGATCTACTGATCCTGCTTCTGTGCTTTCTGGCCTGGTGGGCGGTCAAGCCGGAGCCCAAGATCCCAGCAGGTGTGGGTCATGAATTCAAGGGTCTGTCACAGGTTGTTTGGCATATGTGAGGGACTCAAGTAGGGAGAGGGGGCAAAGGAATAGGAAGTTAGGCGCTCTGGGCAGACGGATGAGATTCATGGTAACACTAGTGAGCCCAAAGGAGCCCTGGTTCCAGTTCAGAGCCTCACTGAATTAATTCAAGGGATTTATTTTATTCCTTAAGCATTAGATGAGTAGTACAGAGTGGCAAAGCTAGGTTCGAGCAGGTTTCTGAACTGCACATGTTGTACCGGATAATCCTTTGCTGTTCCGTGCACGTGGGATGCCCAGCAACTTCCCTGGCCAGTACCCTCCTGAGGTCCATAGCAAACCCCTGCGTGTTATGTCACCCGCAGAGATCTTAAGAATTGCCAAATATTCCCTGCAGAGCAAACTCACTCCCCATGAGATTCTCTGGGCCATACGAATAAGAAACTCCTTCCCTGCACAGGACCTTTGGCGTCTAGAGGAGCTCTACTCTTACAGCCCTTGACACTAATGAGACTGTGCCATTCTGGGCCGCAGTACCACTAGAAAGTTCTCTGATAAAAATGGGGCAATCCTTTTATTCAGGATTCTTTGGAAGTTACCTCTAATGCCCCCTGGATAAGCAGGTATAAGATTTAAAGGTTCTCCTTTTCTCAATCTAATCTTGCACTGGAGAAAATTTTAAATTTCATGTTCTCACCACATTGTCTGAGCAGTGAGAAGAAAGTAACATACTGGAAATCGTTAGAGAACATCTAGTGCTGAAGTTTTGGATATTGATTTTGTATGAAACAGGGCTCCCCAAAAGGTGAGAAATGTGTGAGTAATTGGAAATGAGAGGTACAAGGAAACAATCCTATTCAAGAAAAACAGCGTGATCACATTTGCCACGATAAGATGCGGTGATCAAACAGAAATGTATGTGTCAGAGGACATTGAGAAACCACTTGAGAAATAACTGTGTGATCCTCAAGAAATTGATCATGGAAGTTAATCAAAACACCTCCCCAGAACTTAGTTCTCTTGATCTTGACATAGAAAATCCCTGAAGGAAACACTTAATTCAGGATGTTAACTTCTGGCATTGAAGCTCCGCCATCACTTCAATCTCCAGACAATCTGCGAGCAGCTCAATCAAAACCACTGTCACAATGCTCAAAGATCCTGTGTCGGTTCCATCACGGAAGGGAAACCTGAGCCCAGTTCCACGGGACTTGCTGAATGATTCACACGAGCAATCCCCTGTCCAAGGCTAACGACATCTGACATGTCAGGTAAACACAGTTTGCTGCCTGTTTGCTGCAAGAAGCAGAACTGCAAACTGAGAAGAGTCTGCTCTGGAACCGTGTAAGCACAAGTCTCCGCTATGATTAATGAAGAAGCTGAACTGCAACTCTCCCACTCCGAGCATGGTGGCTTTCCAAAGAATTCTACACAAAAAGCTGTAAAACAGACCATTAAAGAAGCCTTGGGCTAGCATATGCCCCCAGAAGTTGGGGAGGGACTTGTGCTGCGGTGGATTAATTTGTTTTTGTTTGTAAGTTTTATTCCATAAGGTGATGTTTGGTTCCAGGCCCCCAAACTGGTGCTGTAGAAGAGACATGGCCCACAAAAACAGCAGTGGAGCTTCTGGGATGAGGTGATTTTCAGAATTCCAGAAATTTGTGAATAACTCCCCAGATTCCCCAAGCTTGTTATTATTAAAAGTGGCTTTAAAACTGATGAAAGCTCCCAGGCCAGTAGGCCCTGAAAACTGCAGTTTAACAGCAGGGAAGACACAGCAAGGATACCCTCCAGTGCAAAGATAACCCCGTCCTCCCAGCTGCTGCCTCCAGCCAAGCCAGGCTTCTGGCAATGGACCCCAACCTTGATTTTCTGGATCCTTGGGGAAGAGAAAGTTATTCAAACTCCATGACACTTTCATGCTAGACTCTTATTTCTATATAATGACCACTGCTTGCCAGTGACCCAGAAGGTGTCTAATGAGGAACAGGGAAATTTCTCATAGAGAAATAAACAAATTCAAAGTTGGGAGGTTGATGCAAAACTCTTAATGCATAACACAGTGCTTCCAATGAGACAAAGTAATCTGTCATCATCTCAGCTGCAAGCATTCTAGCCTCACAGGCTGACATAGCCCAATGGAGCCGATTATAACTCTGTAGAAAGTTAACGATAAATGGAATCTGTTTTTCAAACACAGCTTTCTTATAAATGGATTTTACTTTCATAGCTCTTAGAAATTTTTTTAAATTGCAAGAAATGCATTATTTGTATGTCTTTCTCCCTGCTGCAAATAAGGAAATAGGTATCAATGCCATTTTCTAGTTTTTAAAAAGAGAGTCTTCTTTTTAATGTTTCCTTTAAAAACTCTATCATTGTTTTAGACTCAGTCATCTATGCCTAACAAGTTGTGCCCTGGGTAATTGGTAATTAACTCACAGTTACTTCTTTCCTATTGTGATACGTTATGTTTCAAAACTCTAACCTCCTCTTAGAAGCTCATGGCTAGGATTAGTTATACTAACTTTAATACTTCTTAATTACTAATAATGGATTATATACACAAAAGATTTGGCTTAAGCTGAAGTTTGAAAGCTTCCAACATAGTAAGGGCTCATAGTATATTTTTTGTCACATCTGCTCTTCTATCTGTATTTTACTCATTCTGTCACTGCACCTTTTTTGTACAGTCAGCTTTTGCTAGTGGCTTCTTTGTTACAGCTCCCATGTCTTTATGGCATGAGGGCAAAGCACATTCACTCGCATTTGACTCCTGGATCACCCGCTGATTCGCTGGTTTTACAGTGAGTGGTGGAGAAGTGTGAAAAACATGATGTCTACCGAGAAAGAGAAGGTTCAGAAGTCAGAGACACCTTTTTGTAAATGATGCCTCTTTACCAGAAATTACTACTGAAAACTAATTTCTAAAACTATGCCAGCTTGCTTCTAAATATTTGTGACAAAAATCTGTTGGGTTTTAATCTAATTCTTTAAAAAAAATGGGATAAATTTCATCATGTACTTAGCTGAATAGTAAAATTTGCACACTTTCAATAAAGCATTTTGTTACCAAGATTCTTAAGTAAGAAGAGTTACATTGATTCTCTCAATAGTGCAATGAGATCAGCTTGACTAATTAGATTTCAGATGAAAGAAAAAAATGTCCCCAAAATCTAGTAACCTGATCCCATGGGTAGGTCCTAACCGCAGGGACATTTATAGCAAAGATCTCATTATTTCCTTGCACTGTGTTCATCCCACCAGTGATGAGTGCAGGAAGAAAAAATTGTCACTTCTCAGTCCCTTACAGCTGTTATCATAAACTCAGTCCTTTCTGAAGCTTTATCCTTTATATTTTTTTCTGTGATGCACTCAGTTTGCTAAAGGACATAAATTAAAGAGAGGTGGCCACCACTCCACTTTGCCATGATTTCACTACTATGGAATTAAGATCCATTTAACTGGTGTGAAAATGCCATGACTTTTTTTTTTCTTTAACACTGTGGAAATCCTACTTCCTTTAGCAAAACTAAAATGTCAGTCAAATTGAATGGCAAACATATTGATATCTAGGGAATTTTATACATTGTAAAATTATTAATGAATTTAAAATACACCTAAAAGTTCATTCCCTCAAGGGAAACTAGGTTTAGTTATTTCTGATAATTTATTTACAGGAATTCTTATATCAGAATCTAGGCAGCCATCTGTTTATCACCATTTTTTTATTCCTCACAAATGATCTGAATTAGGAAGAAAATATTGAGTTTTACACATGTACTTTGTATAGTCATTTAACTTACTAGTATATTCACTAGATTCATTCAGAATGATTTCTTGAACACTAGTGATGTACCACGTACAATGCAGTAATAATTAGTGATATTATGTCCCCTCCCATAGGAATTGTAATATAGCAGGAACATTAATTCTGTAATTATTATTTGTTATTTGACTTTTAAACTCCATGTAGTAGTGTTTGTAAACATGATCAGTTTAATTGCGTTTAGCCTAACATGTAATATTTTGGTGGTTATTCTGCATGAACAGAAATTTAAATTATATCATACCGTTTCATTTGTTAGTATGGCAAATATTTACAAACACTCTACTTGTGCTTTCCCAGTCTCCTTAAACGCCATAATCAAGTTTTAGAGAGCAGATAACTTCTCCAAATGATACATAACAACCTAAGAGACATGACGTCAGTGCTGAATGTGTGATTCAAGTAAAATGTTTATCAAAATGAAGAAGAGGAAATAAACTTTGAGAAATTCAAGAAATGCTGTGGGAAAAAGCTGGCTCTTTAGGCGGAGCCCAGGAACCATTTAGCATGTGGCAAAAAAGAAAGAGTTAGAGGAGGGCACTCGGGGTAGGAAAGTTTACTTCAGCTAATGCAGAATACGAAGTAGATATCACATGAAATGTAAAAAATGAATCAAAATCCTTTAAACAGACAAAGTAAACAGGAACAGGGCTTCAGAGAGAGAAAGTTTAACAGAAGATAAGCATGGCACAGAGACACAGATACCTGCATTAACGTGTCTCCTCTTGGCAACAGAGAATCACTGACACGAAGGGTTTTGCTTCTAGTACCTCCCATTTGATTCTCCAAGAAACAGTTCAGCAAACCTGTGTTAAGCAGAAGCCTGCAAAAGCTGCTGAGAGAGAATGAAAATTACTATGAGTCTGAAACCAAGTTGATCATAAAACTTCAATATGTCACAATAGAAAGTACTATATACCGCCTTCATTTGAAGTGAAATTCTCAGAGACATGTATAAATGTCGAAGAAAAAAAAGTCTGATTCCCTGAGCTTTTTTTCCAGCTCTGCTCCACAATTAGACTCTATGAAGAAAAAGTAAGTTACATGCTAGGTAGAAAACTTTACTGATTTTTTATAATTAATTCTTTATTTTAATTTATTTGCCTCCAATCTTAATGTGTGGGTCTCATAAGTTAATACCATCACAATATTCTATTAGAAAAGTTGAAGTTTCCTGAGGTTTAAACTAATCTGTGCATTACTTTTGTACCAACCTTTTTCTTTTGATGCATTTAATTCATGCCTAAGAATGTTTAGTCAGCAAAGAAAATCCTACCCTAATTATCAAAGGAATTGGGAAACTGAAAGTTCAAAGAATTTTCAGATCTGGATTTTATATTTACTTGCACTAACATATTTTTAGTGTCATGGAGTTAATGAAGAAATACAAAAATAAGCATATATCTTGGGCTCAGGACTCATTAACACAAAGGCATAAATTCATCTAAAAATGAGTGTGAGTCCCTGTTGGGCAGTAGCAACAGAGACTATTTTAGATTTTCAAGCTGGAATAATCTCCTGTGTTCTTGGGTCATAGTATGTAAGAGAGAGCAAGGATGCATTGCTGTTCACCCAAGAAGCCCATTTGAATTTGAATGTGACAAAGCAAAGTCATGCATCTCAAAATACAAATCCGAAGGCTTGAATGTCGCCCTTAGAACCTCTGTGTTACCGGAGCAGAAGACACCATCACATGAAAGCTATGGGAGGAAAATTTGGAAATGGAGTTGTCTTGGCCACTGGGTGAGGAGGAATGATTTCATTTGTACAATTTAAACGGGAGGGAAGGGACTGCAAAATCTTGGTGGTCTGGGTGGGCTCGATGTGTCTGGTATCCATTAAGATCCCAAATTTACTCGAACTTGTGGATTAATTCTCCTGCAGGAACTGAGGCAAACCAATAGCAGCTGAAAGTTAATCAAGCACTGATCGCTCCCAATCCTTCTAATCACAGCCAGCTGTGATTTCAGCCCTTCGCACCGAGGCTCCCTGGGGCAGTCTGCCACAAGCCCTGGAGTGAGCACCAACAACTTTTGAAGGGCAAGAAAGAAGTTAATAAAATAAAACTTAATGCCTTCAATCAAGGGACTGAAGAATGGGATGGTCCACAGCTTTTTCTGTATTAATCTCTTCCCTCTGTCCCAGCTGCCTAGCCCTAGAAGGCATATGATTTCTTCCGAATGTCTGCTAAGAATCATTGCCTGGAAGGGACCATACGATCGGGAACAGTTGGGTTGCTCATCCATCCAGAAAGCTCTGCTCCTCTCTTGAGAAAAAACTCTCACAACTTTTATAAGGATGACAACGGAAGTTTCGAGTTTGTGTAATAGGCCATCCAGATAAAGATGAATATTATTAGCCTAAGTTTGCAATTTTACCTTCAGCTGATGTTGTAATAAACAAATAATACAAGATAAAATAGTGATGGCAAACCTGCTTGTTCTTATGGTGTGTGTTTGTTTGTTTGTTTGGGAGGTCTTTGGGGCTGCCCGGTGTCTTATGCATGCTAGGGAAGCACTCCACCACTGAGCTGAATCCTCTACCCTCTTTATAAATTCCGGGTCACTACCATTTATACGTCTTGGTACCTACATCTCCTTCATTGTGTGTCAGTTCTCTTTCCCCGAGACTGAACATTCCTTGCTCACAAACTGGAGGTTTCTCCCTCTGCTAAAAAAAAATATTTGAAGGTACTTCTACTGCTATGCTCTCCTTTCTCTCTCTTCTGTCTCTCTCAAGGTTTCCTGTCGTCAGTTCTGGCCCACTTTTGAACTGGGACTGGTACAGAGACCTAAATACAAATAGTACTTGTTGTTCATTGTTTTAAACTTGGCGTAACATGTTTTGTCTGTTATACTGTATTTTATTTTGTCACTAAAATTGAATTTATCTTCCCAGAAAGTTCTATTTAGTTGTTTGTTTGTTTGTTTGTTTGTTTCAATGTAGCTCCAGTTCTGGCTTTCCTGGCATGCCCCATTTTCTCAGACTTGATGAGAATTTCCAGCCTTGTTCAACTGACTAGCTCCACTCTGTCTTCTTAGACAGTTCCGGTCCTCAGGGCCTCCAACAACATACAGTCCAGAATTCATCAAGTAAACCTGAGTCCTTTTTATCTTCCACTGCAATTGAGGATGAAATGAAGTCATAACAGATAAATCAATGTCTACTTATAAAAAGTGAGAATACATACTGTGATTGTATTGATTATTTTAGCGTATCTCAATATGCCTGTGATTTGGAGACCCCTGTTGAATCTTAACATTTAACTCACCCACTTACATATTAATACTTCCGCTGGCAAACACTTTGGTTTGCAAACAAAGTCATTGAATAAAATTTTGCTTTTGTTCACAAACTCCACACTGGGAGACAACAAACCAGAGACACAAATGGGACCTCCAGTCATGAAACGAATCAAGTTTCAGAAATGAAATACCACTGTAGCTGTAATAACTGATGGAATATATAAAGAATCATGAGGACAGGATCTTCTGATTTAGAAAAAAAGGGTATGTGGCCATCCCTGCATAGAAACTTTCAAAAATCACTTAATCATGCACAAACAATAAAGGGTAAATCAGCGAACCCAGAATTTGCTGCCTGTATGAAAGCTGATGGAACTGAAGTTACAAGGAAGACTGAACTCCAGCAGAACCGCATCAAAATTACCGAGCTGAAGACTGCAAAATGTGTGGGGACCACGGCAGCCCGTGGCACCCCTGGCCAGCCACAGACACAGCTATTTCCCGTATCTTGGAGCGTTCCCCAGCACACCCAAAGGGGGGACAGGACCCCACAGCGAGGCCTGCTTCTGCTTTTCATTTGATGCAGACAGAAATGGTAGCAAAGTAAGAGCTGGGCTGCACCTGTTTTTAATCAGAGATGCTCGGCCTGGCAGATAATGAGGGCAGTGCCCCGAGAATCTTTGATCACCACAAACACAAAAAAGCTATGTAATCTCCCCATAGCTGACAAGTAGAGACACATGCGGGTGAGGAGAGAGAAAGTGATCAAATAAGTAGGAAAACGGCAGTTTCAAGTCGAGGTGACAGATGAAACATATGCATTCGCCTCCTTCTCTTCCCCAGATTCTATTCAAATGACAAGGAAAGATATCGAAAGTAGTGAATCCATGGAAATAGAATAAAGGGTACTGCTAGTAATTCAAAATTTTGGAAACTTTCTTAACAACGAACATGTGTTGTAAGCTAGATAGATAAAGTAGAATAAAAGCAAAGCCCAAAGCCCGAAGATGAAATGGTGCATCTCTCTTCAGTGACCTAGAGGTGCCAGCTGCAAGCTTAGATCTGTTGAGTACAGGGCTTGTGGTATAGCTGTGGTAAGACAGGGGGCAGCCCATGGGAGGACAGCTAGAGGAACTCCTTTGGGCTTCTCCAGGAACCAGAAGCCCATGGCTATGACAATGGTGAACCCCTAAAAGCTGCTGTTTTAGCAGCGAATTTGGGGAGATGGACTGGTGTGTAGATGTGGGCCTGGAATGGAAATTGAGATACTTTTCCACTATCAATAGGAGAATAACAGAAACCAAAACAGCAGCAGCATCAGACATCGATTTTATCCAGAAACAAATTACGCTAAAGAATATAATTATAAACAAGTTATACAAATATAAACAAATTACGCTAAAGAATCTAATGCTAGCAGGGCGTGGTGGTCCATGCCTGTATTTCCAGTACTCAGGAGGCTGAGGCAGGAGGATTGATGTAAGTTTGAGACCTGCATGGGCTACAGAGTGAACTCAAAGCCAGTCTGAATTGCATAGTGAGATCCTGTCTCAAAAAGACACACACACACACACACACATAAAAAGACAAAAATAAAAGAAGTCTAATGCTGAGTCTTGAAGAATCTTACTGCAGTTGTATTAAGACAGCACAAATCTGGTATCAGCTGGAGATCAGAAGTCTGAAATGAGTTTCATTGGGCTCAAACTCAGGTCCTAGCTGGGCTCTTCCCCGTCAGAGGCCTCAGGGCAGATCATTCCCTTGCCTTTTCTTGTTTCTACCAGCTGAACACATGCACTAGCTCATGACCTCTTCTTTTCTGTCTTCAAACACTTTCCAGTCTCGCTGCCAGTTATCACTACCTTCTCATTCTGATTTGCAAAGACTCTAGTGATTAAATTGGGCTAAAACCGGACTATCCAGCATAATTCTCTGCCTCAAGATTGTGACTTAATAACATATTCCGAAGCCTTTCTCTGTCACCTAGGTAGTATCTCCATATATTCCAAGAATTAGAGTATCTACATCTCTGGGCAATGGGAGGTAATGTGGTACGTATCGTGCTACATAAAGCAAATCTGAATCCAGAGTCTCTTCTACATGCCATGAACTGTCTTTGTGAAGAGTATTGTAACAGTGAAAAAAAACCCAGTAAATTCCTGCCCTTGTAAATTCATATTCTAATATGAGGACAAAAAAGACAGGTGTCTTATTCTATTACCTGTAATATATTTTATGTATTTCTATGTGGAAACATGGGTTCTACTATATCAGACAATGGCCGGGATATGATTAAAACCAATCAAAATAACTAATGTTTTAAGATTACTGTACAGTATGTTAGCTCAGTCTACAAACTTATGAGACCAATAGATGATATTAATGATTATTTGATGACAAGGAGAATAGTCTGGGACTACCTTGGACCAATTGCAAAGTATGTTCATTCTAGATGTGTGTACATGTGTAGAAGTGTGTGCATGTATGTGTGTGTGTGTGTGTGTGTGTGTGTGTGTGTGTGTAGAAAGATAGCAATTTTATGCAGCACAGTCTGGGAAATTTCCATGGATTCAAAAATATTGGAACAGTGTCCCGAAGAAAGAGAGTGTGTTCTGTGTAATGGAGGAAACTCTTAGACATTTAAAGCGCTGTACACAGTCTGAGAATAGGAAGCTCTCTAAAAGAGATTAAATGCTACTTTCTACCAGGGTCAGAAAAGTCTTAATAAAGAGGCATCATTCATATGGATTGGAGTGGCAAGAAGAAACCAGCCATAAAAGTATCAAGGAAAATACTTCATGAGCTTTCCATTCTAATTATAGAAGGCGCTCCAATTGGACCAGCCCTCTTAGAGATAACAGCTACAATTTCCAGATAAAATACAAAAACTAACCACCCGATGTTATGATTTATATCTGAACTGTCCCCCAAATTCTCCCATGGAGAGAGGCTGTGCTTTTGGAAGGTGAATTGATTATGGCGGCTTGTAGTTGATTTGCTGGTAGAGGGAGGAATCTGGTCAGACGAGGTGGCTCGCTGGGGACATGGCGTGGGTCTGTCTCTTCCCTGATCCTCACTTGGTCTCTCTTTCTCTCTACTTCTCTGCAGTGCCATGAGCTTTTCCTTCTATGCAAAGCCCACCTACCATACCACCATCCTTTGAAGCCAGCTAACTATGGACTGAAACCTCTACAAAAAGAAAACCAAAATAAACCTTCCTCCTTAGCGTTGAGGGAGTTGGGTATTGTTTCTGAGCATTGGGAAAGTAACTAAAATACCTGAGTATATGAGGAAGTAGCTCAAACAAAGCAAAATTAAGTAGAAGTTGAAATTGGGAAGAAGGAAATGACATTCAAAGTTTTCTGTGATTGTTGCTTCTAGCCTGAGTGGGTCATGTCCTTGAGGGTAGTGACCTAAATTTCTCTAGAAAACCTATAGCAATTCTTGATTGAGAATCCAGAAGACAGAATTAGTGTGTTTTATTAGAACTATGAAGTGCAAATATCAACTAAATGTACAATGATTGACAGCAAAAGGTGACATACCAAAAATATAATTTTTTAATGTTTGGAATGTTGGTTATTCCATCTTTGTGCATCTTTTTTACTAACAGAAAGTTCAGGGAATCCAGATAAACGTATTTCCCAGATAACCCGAAGTTTGTGTTCCTACCTAATGAGTGTCAGTTGGATAATATGACAGTGTCACACACTGTCCTTGAAGAAAATGATCCCTGTACCTTTCCCAACACATTTCTCTCCTGCTCCCTGACAAATGCATGACAGTAACTAATTCACCTCTCACTGGATTTTGTTCCTATAAGACAGAAACAAATGTCCATTGTCAGTTTACTATCACTGGTATTGGCTACTCACAAAGAAAATTCAGTTTTTAAATTCATTCTTAAATTTCCATGAATGCTTTTATTAAATCAATTATAAATGTTAAGAAAGGCATTATTATTTATTTCCAAACAAATTTGTGCTTTTGAAAATACCATATTCTAGACAAGGTTAAGGTTCTACAGAAGCACTACACTGAATTCGTAAAAGCACAGTTTGCTGTTTTCTCATATACCTTGTACACATGCCAACTGCACTTAAAACTGCTCCAAATACAAATGTGGTATACACAAAACCTCCACACTTTGGAAATAGAGAGTGTGTGTGTGTGTATGACTTAAATGGAATGTAACATGAAAATCTCATATGCCATCTTGCATGTGATCCTTCTTGAGAAATGACCAAACAGCAATTTAAATCAGTGTTTAGTAAGTCAGTGTTTTCTGAGTATTGTGTGCCCAAGTGAAAATACACAGGTACATGGTAAATCAGTGTGTCAGTAGAACTGTGATCTGAAACTGTGATCTGAAATCCATGATTTTGGAGATATTCTTGTTTATCAAAGTATTTCCACGGTTTCTACTGAAGCACTCAACACTAATGTAGAGTCATACATATTAGAATCGTAGAATAATAACATAATAATGTACTGCTTTACTTGTATATTTTAAAATTTCAAGAAAGATTATGTGTAAAATATATTGCCCTATGAAAAATTTGAAAATAATGGGACTATTAAAAATTCCTTAAAATCTTACCCAATTTTTGCTGAATCCAAACAAGCATACTGTAGAACAACTCTAAAAAATCACTAAAGAGGAAATATTTTTATTGAATATTACAATATTCATACAATATTTATACATATACTTCAAATTTGGCTTCTTTCAAATCCACTTGAAATGCACAGAAAAGTTTCATATACATGTAAATAGTAGTATATTATTGATTATATCAAATCTGTAAAATAGAGGGTAGTTATATTGCATTACTTAAAACATGATTAAAAAGAGTCATTTTTATGATTTAGTTAAACAACAAAATATACGATCTCTGTTTTCAAATTTTTGTCGCAAGTTGCCAAAGCCTAGTTATATCATTTAAGGAATCCTGTAATTGTCCACTAGTTTCTTTTCCAGGTTACCGCTAGCTGTATACATGCTTCACAACAGCTGTTTGCAGTTTGCACAATTAGTTATTAGTAACAGTGGAGCAGTCAATCTCTGCACATAGAAATCAAGGTTATCAATAGTCGATCAACATTTCATTGGAACTGATGGCCTTGTTTCTTCATGGTAATAAGCTTCCTTTTAAATTGTTGGCAACTTGCTACATTTTTAGTAAATGAAAGCTAAAGCCTATTAGGCTAAATTACTTCTTCCTGGAATTGTTACCACATTATATTTTAGCTCATTTAAGTAAGTCTATACAGCTAGAAGTATACTCTGGTGAACAACTGAAAGTCAAAGATATGGTATGCATTTTTATTTCTCCCAATAATGTTCTACGTGGACCTAATTTAGAAAGGCGATTAGGGTATTTGAAGTAGGTTGTCTTGGTCAGTTCAGTGTCTCAAATATATTCCATTGGGACCCCATCAATGCTAGAATGAGGTTATAATAAATAATTATAAATCTTGAAGAAATCTCAAGTTCTACAGCCCTTTTAAAATTACTGTCAGAGTGTAAGCATGTCTTAGTGATCAGAGAGAATTAGAGCAGAGCCTGCCAAACTTCACTGGACTACGAAAAAAGCAAGTCTCCTGTTTGTCCAGTAAATAAAGCCAAAATGCTTTGTATAGTTCTGTCTCAAAAAAGATTGGCTTTGATGAGCCAGGGGAATTTGACTACTTGATTCTTTCCATTGAACAGCATTACCTGTTTCTGTTCACTTTTTAAAATTCCTGCCAGCCTGATCTTTTTTTCTTTTTCTTTTTTCTTTTTTCTTTTTTTTTTTTTGCATATGTAACAAAGCTGCAGAGAAAGCAGAAGTAAAAAACCAATAATTGGTTGAAAAGTGCTTTATTTAGAAAGTGGGAAATTTTGCTGTCTCACGGTTGCCCATCAGTAATAAACATGCAATGAAAAATTTGAATGAAAAATTTTCTGCATTGGAAATTCCAATTACCTCCCTAAGTACTCATTCTGTTTATTCATCACAGCAAGATGTTTAAAACTGAGCAAAATCAAGTAATAATGTTACACCCTAACATATGGACACCGCCAATTGGAAGACACACTCGTACATTTTGGCAGGAAAATTAACAGCTGTGTGTCACATCTTTTCCCTCAGTCCTCGTTTGTTTGCACTTTAGAAGAAAGAGAAACTGTTCTTCTAAAAACTATAGACACAGATGATAAAACTCGATGACTTTGCATTTGTCTGACCCTGAGACTTTTCAGGCTAATATACACAACAGTCTATAAGGCTGAATGTTAGAACTGTATTTTGTTGATATGTATATAGTTTGATTTCTTGCAGTGTATGCACACAAAAGGCAAATCTAGCAAAATATCTTATCATCATGGTTATTTAATATCTGCAGACATAATTTAAAATAAAATACAGATAATGTGTGCCTTGCGTATAGCACCAGAATCCAGTTTTGAAGTGTGGTGAGAAGTAGAAAATCCTGGAAGGTAAATAGAATCTCATGGTGATTCTTTATTTTATAAATATATTGCATTTATTATGCTATCATGGAGATCTTAAATATAACTCCAGGAGGATTTTACATGTTTTTTCTTTTCTCTACTCTACTGCAGGATTTTATATTCTATGCCAGGATGCAGTTTTGGTAGGTGATGGTATCCATTTTTGAATAAATGAAATTCAGACGAAATTCAGACCTGACCAACAGGCTGATAGGAATAAATATATTCTTAAAGAATCATTCTAGTTATAGAGTAATCCATGTTTTAAGAGGGTAGTCTGTATTCTTACTTTGTCAAAATATGCCTTTGTTTTTCTAATTTATTTTTCCTTCAGAATAAAAAAAAAATGTTTGCTTCCACTTATTTCAGCAAAGGGAAGACAACAAAGCAGAAGAGAAAGTTTAAGCCTGGTACGGCAGTGTCTTGGAGGTAATCGTTTTTCACTAAACACACACATGTAGCAGTGAAACATCCTTAAAATGTAAAACATCTTGTTTTTTTTAATAACCCCTTGTGGTATGTTTCTACTTTAGCAATAATTGTATTTTCTTTTTTGCACATTTTATTTAACTACACTGCAGTCCCAGATAATCGGTTCCATGTGTCCAAGGCACTAGCAAAATGCCTAACGGAGAAACAATTAACTTTATTGGGCTCCTGTTATTGGCAGACACAGCCTTACACCCTTCCTTGCTCGTGGTGCTGAGCTGTGTATGAGCTGCAAAGAATCTGGTGTCCTAAGTAATCACACAGCAACCTGAATTTAGAGCCAAGTTGTTATAAAAAAAAAAAAAATCACGATCATGAACTAGTAACAGAAGTTAAAGTCCATGACAAGATCAGAAGATAATGTTCACTTAAGAAAAAAGTGCCATGATTAGTGTAGGGCCTGTAGCCAGTGGTTGATGAAAAGTCTGGCCTTTTGTGAAGGAGGAACACGCAGGCCGGTTGGAGACACGTAGTTGCGCCATGGCTGTAATGGGAGCATGGATCTGAGTAATGAGCTTTGAAACAATGGTTAAATGCAGTTAGGGGCAAGGAGTAACGTAGTTAGGCTTTATCAAACATTAACACTTGGGCTTCAGAGTCCATAAAATTCTAATTGGCCTCTTCTGCAGAAAGCAGCCCCAAGAGATTCTTTGTGCACAAAGCAGCTCTGACTCTCGCCATGAATGCTATGAGAAAATAAACTCTTCTAGCGTAGCAGCCCTCGATTGGCTCAGGGAGATACGCTCAGACCACAGTGGTGCTGGGTGCATAGTAAGACAATCACATCTGCAGTAACTCAGCCCAGGATTTTGCACTGCATTGGACAAACTTGCCTAAAGTCTCTTATAAGACTTGAGTGTGGGAGTTGCATCTCCTGAGCTATGAAACTACCCTAAAAAATAATCCTAAATAACTCTAAATTAAGAATCTGTTTCCCCATGAGGCACAGGAATACACCCCAGTTTTAAATCTTGTTCTTGCAAGTAAACTCAGAGTATATGTGATTCTGCCTCTTACAGTCAACTGCCCTTGTTGGAGATAACTCAGATAGCCCACTTGTCTTTGAAAACTGACTGAATGCACACCATGTTTCCAAAGCATTTATCTGGGTCTTAGCAGAAAAAGACTGTTAACAAGTGAGCTAACGCACACACAAAACACCACGTCTGCAGAGGAGAAACGAGGCTCATTGAGCCTGATGTGGATCTTGCCACAGCAACATAAAATACGAAACTACTTCCAGGGAAATCACACAACTAAATGGAGACGAGCTTGTAAAGAGAAAAAATAGAGTGTTGATGGCACATTTCTTTACACTTTTGTTCTGAATTTCTCCTATGGATGAACACAATCGGCACCCCTCTTGTACATAATATATCTCATTTTTGTGAAACATGAATAATCCTTCTGATTTTTTAAATGACAGTTGTAAGCTATACTAAAATTTCTGCCAATATGACCCCAATGACTGATATGTTCAGAGGTGATCCACGGACTATTGCTGCTAACGCCGAGATTCACCATCTTTCCAATATTAAAAAAAAAAAAAAAAAAAAAAAAAACTTACGGATGAAAACTTTTCAATTTTAGATGTTTCTTTAATGAATTCATCTTGAATCATTTGTACCTACCTTGTACGTATGTTTGAATCACATGTGTTGGAATCACACTTTCAGGGTTATTGAGCACGTAGATTTTTCATTTTTCTAATGTCAGTATTCCACGATACTCAGAAGTGAGCCTTCCCAGTTGTCAACCATGGGAGGATGAGGCTGGGATTATTCTTTAAAGCAGAATCTGTTTAAGAAGAATGCAGGGAGTTGATAGCCTCCTGCTGCCCCGTCACGGATAGATGGGTAGGATACTAGGGCTCAGGCTGGGATGGTGGAGCTGAGCCACTGGTTCGAATGCAGGTCACTTCTTAAGGGCCTTCGATTCGCTGGGTCCCCCACCCCATCAGTTCGATTAAGACGTTCTGAGAATTATGCTCAAGTCAGAACTTCTTTCTGTAACAACCTTAGTGCCTTTCTGTCTCTCTCTCTGTGTCTCTCTGTCTCTCTCTCTCTCTCTCTCCCTTTTCTTTTACACACATCAGACTTACATCTACCTAATATTAACCTCTCCATTTTAGCCTTCAAATGCATTCCTGCAGGAAATCTTTTTCATCTAATTTTCATCTAATTTTTCATCTAATTCCATCTGCACATTTACTTCTTAGTGTCTCAAGTTTGTACTCCTACACTATGGTTTACTACTTATTAATTTTAAGAATTACCCACCTGCAGCAAAGGTTAAAAAAGAAAGTAGTCTCCACATAATTAAGCAAAAATCCCTTGAGAAAAAAAGAAACAACTAATGTTACAACTTCAAAATAGCCTAGTGCAGACTAATTATATCTTGCAAAGTGAATGGTATGCAAGAAATGAAGAGGAATACATATATATTTGAAACATATATATATTTGAGCTAGAAAACATACTACAGAAAGATCCGTTACATATGACTCAGGTAAAACTCGCTTATCAAATAGCAAAATAACATAAGATTTGCTACTTCAATATTTTTCTCCCAAGTAACTTCTTCATTGACCTAGTATGCTTTGACAGTAAAAACAGACAAGTGTTTGTTCATTTTACATGTTTGTAAACATTCCTACTGTAGTTACAAATGAAGTATCCCCAACACTCAGGTGTAGCCTAGTTCATGAACGATTAAGTCAGTTTAAATAGTCTGCCTTAATCTCTGCTGTGAAGCAAATTTACTCACAGGGTTATATCAGCATATTTAGAAGTCATTCTAATAACTTGGAGTTAGGGATCAGAGTTTAGTAACCCTTTCCTCAACAATTCATGCATTTTTTCTGTAGGTAGATTTCATTAAGCACAAAAACTTTCTCAAACCACTGCACCCTATTTCTGGAAAAGTGATCTCACTCAGATCCCTATGATCTTTCAACAGACGAAATATTCACTAAATCTGTCTCAAAATGAAATGCCTAAACTAGTTAAACCAAAAATATTCTTAAATTCTCTTCGCTTTCTCTTGCAACCCGCCAAAAGACACTTGGACTTTTTGCAGCCCAGGAAAACAAAACTCTTTTCTTATCCACAAGGTGATGTGAGAAGGGAAATTGATTTCATATTATATTGAGCACATCATTGATTCTGCCTCCCCTGTTGAGAGACCCTGTTAGGAAGAACAAAAGACATCACTTTTATGAACTGCCTATAACTCCATGTCTTTGTTAGATTATGGAAAGTCTGCCAGTGTGGAAAGCTCAAATTCACAGTGCTCACTGAGGCTTGCCCAATGTGAGCCAGCTCAGTAAATCATATCTGACAGCTTTTTGTTAAAGAACTTTCTCCACACTCACTGTGTCCCCAGTGCTGGCCTCAATATCTCAGTCTCACGCCATCCACACCGCTATTGGTCCCATGTTTGGTAGTTACGTGTGACGATTTCATGGTCCTCCCTAGCAGAGCCTTGGAATACTAACTAGCCTGCTTGTGCACTGCACCCTGCGAATAACTAGGAGGGGGCTTGGGAGTCCTGTGTTTTTGCTTTGCCGAGGTGCTTCAGATTATTGCAATTATTTCGTGATTCTAGCTGCGAAAAGTTCAATATGCAAAGGAGGACAGAATCCCAGTGGCAGTGCTTTCCATGCACCGTTTCTACTAACTTTCCATAGAAGTAAAGAGGAGCTAAAATGCTGCATGCCTTTGTGCCACCAGCCATTTCCCTATGTCTGCTTTTATAAATTTCAGTAGAGTAACTAGCTCATCAGTGACCCAAGGTAAGGCACCACTAGCTATTTTTTAGTAGATAATAAGTAAAAGTTATCTCCTCGAATCATGGTGTGTTTTACAGCCAAGAAGAGAGAGTGCCTTTGCCTGCACCGGAACATGTGGAGAATATGGCCATTCTGTGATTTCTGCCCTTCTTACAGTCCCAATCCTGTTTCCATAGTAAGACAGGTGCTTATATTTATACCATTGCTTTTTCATTTCATACTTTAGCAATACCATCACTGTGGTGTGAAGATCTGTTCCCGTTCCCTATACTTTCCCCATACAAGTCGTTTTCACCTAATTTTGTTAAATAGGAACTCTAACCTTCATATTTATGCAGTTGTAGCATCACAGAACCTTCCTAAGTGTCCCACAGTCTCAGATTTTACCTTTAGATACAACTGTGAAGTAGTTTAACTTGGTTTTCTCTAGAAGAGCTATTTGAGAAAAAAAATATATTTTTTTCAAAGAATGGAAACTGTGATCTTAGACCAACGTGGTAAAGATATCTTAGACAGTTTGTCCAAAGCATTTTGCTCCCTTTGGAGAAAAAACTATCAATGTAGATGAAAGTTATGTGGTAATAGTAGGAGGTGATTAGTTCCTAGGCAGACAAGGGAGCTATATGCATAATCCAGGAGTATGATTTCCTGGGCAGATGGCTCAATGTCTATATCAAAATGAATAATGTTGTCTTTTATCTTCCCTTTAAGGGTTTTTTTTTTTTGCATAAACTATGTAACAGTAAAGTTCTGCAGTTGCCAAAAGCATACATAACAAATTGTTATACCGCTAGTTGCTCTGGTGTGCATCCTTGCGGAGTCTCTCCTTGAACTTGAGAAAACCTGCGTAAAAGCCTACTGAGGTGCTGTCTCCCTGGGGGAAGCCAAGTAGATCGCTGAGAAAATTACCTTTATAATTCAGGTAGAGAAATACTGTTATTAAGGGAAAAGTGAGTATTTTAGGCAAGCTTCTGGCTTTTTTTTCCCCTTAAATTATCCAGTCTTGCTGTCTTTATCAATTTAACAATAGAGGAAGTATTTGCTTTCTTTTTCACTTCTCACAGTAATTGCATATCAAGAGCCGAATTAGGACCATTTCTACGCAATCAAAATTACCACCAAAAATTGTGTCCAAATGACCCGATTTACAGTCCAAATCTAGAGTGGAAAATCCAGATTTGGAGCTTAGCATTTGTGACATTAGGTAGGCAAGCCCTTAACTTACATTTAAGCTTCGTGGGCTAAGGAATCTGACCTGTCCCTTCTAACTCAGGAAGCTGTTACTTGAATGGAAAAGATAATCTACATGGAAGTAATTTGTTACATGCCATGTAAATATCACCTGTTATATTTACATAAAATACGTTTTGGATTGTTGAATGCCAAATAGCCCCAGATCTTATATTTTTAAACTCTACTGCCTGTCTCCATCTCCAGAAATACTTTGCAGTTTTAATAAAAAGAAAAGAAATACAACTTAAAATAATTCAAACTGTTATAAATAAAATATTTCAAATGGCTGTTTAAAGCAACCAACAGATGGAATCTGCTTTGCTGCCAGTATTTGTAAATATAGTTGTAGTGGATTAAAGCTGTGGTTATTTATCTGTGTATTGTTTGTGGCCAATTCAAATCACATGGCCAGTAATCAGTTGCTGTCACAGAGCCCATGTGGAGTGAAAAGGCAGAAACATTTATTATCTGATTCTATTCAGAAAATTTTGGTCCACCAAGCTTTGCAAACAAAGCTATTCCACTGAAAATGTTCTTTGTATCTGTCAAGTATTTTGTAGGTTTTTGCTTTTCAAATCTTACTAACACTACTGAGATTTAAAGAAAATGTGGTGTCACACGCACAAAAAGTGCGTTTGCTTGAATGTGCACCTTGTCTGACTACAAATTTGGTTAGACTCAATGGCTTACACATTCTGACACCCAGCCAGAAGGATTCCATGGTGATGCTGAGAACTGTGCCTGCTTCTCCAATGAAACCAATCGCAGCTGTCATCCTCTGTCACTTCGGTTTAATTATTAAAATAAAGACCATTGATTCTGAGCACACAGAATGCTGGGGATTTGAAGATAATTGTTATGAAATAATTCTGTCTCAAAAACTAGTAACAGTACATGGTTTTTATTGCTTGCCCGTCAGTGCAAACGCCAGGCTGTAAAGCCCACTTTAAATATGGGTACGAATAACGGCAGATTTGCTTGTGCCTTTGAGTTGGTAAAAAACGGGAAGAAGAAACGAGCACATACCTGCAGGGAAACAGGCAAATACCTTTCTGTGCAGCCTGGAAAGAAACATTATTTCTTTAAGTGAAAAATTGGGAAAAAAATCCAGAGGCTTTGTGGAGGGAGAAAGCGGTTGAGCTACTTCTGTCTTTGCGTTTCCTTCTCCACACAGATGTTCATCTCCCTCCCACTGGATAGGAATATTTGACCTTCTTGGCACACATCGCTTTATCTCCACTGGGTGTTCTTCCTCTGGGCCAAAATCCAGCTTCCCAGATGTGCAAAGGGAGAAAAAGGAAAGAGAATGCAAAACCTGGAACAGTCTGAGCTCAGATTTATCAGCCGGTCCGTACGGAAAGTGTTTATCTCCCTAAATCCCCACCTGTACCCTGGCAAGTCCCATAGCCAGACAAACGTGAGAGATTTTATCTCTTAGAATTTATACCTTAGAGACATAAGTCTTGGGAAACGTGAACACCCAATGCAAACTTCACAAATTCTCTGTGTGTTTACTTAGTTAGTATAGAGATGGGATACCTAATATAAAACTCAATTTTCTGTGTTACACATTGGAAGACTGGATAAAACTTTTTAGATGTTGTGAATCCCTTGAATCTGACATTGGTTACCCTCAAACAATTATTTGCAAGTCTTCTGCCTTGGTGGATACAAAGACTCTGAGTAGTGGCCTTTTGATAAATATTGATAAATTTTCACTTTTCCAATGCTTCATTCTACTGATGAGTATTTTAAGTAGCTTTCCTTTTGTCATTTCGAGAAGCCAGATAGATTTCAATCACACATTTGTGTTATATTGCATAATACTTTCTCCCTGCTATGTTTTTATCATATTCTCTGCTTTCTGTTTTCTCTGATAAGACTTGGCATTTATTTTTTTCTTCCTGCAAAGAGGAAGACAAATCTTTGCCAAAATTCAGTTCTGCAATTGTAGGACAAAAACAGCTGCAGATAACATACAAATGAATAGAGGTGACTGCATTCTGATAAAACTTTACAAAGCAGTCAGGAGGCAGGTCTCAGCCCATATCTTGTAGTGTAACCACTGCCCCAGACATTCTGGTTTTGAGGACAGTGTATCTTCCTGGTAACTGCTTACATCACAGGATGTTTACCATCAGCTCAACGAAATTCTGCCAGCAGTGTTAAAATACTGGCTGCAAAGACTCTCTACTTTTGTCTGGAAATATCTTTACTCCACCTTTTATAGGATATTTTCAGTGAATAGAGGTCATAAACAAACGTTTCTCCCATTACTTTGCAGTTGTTGGATTGTTTACCAGCATCTGCCACTTCTGATGAGAAATCAGCTGTTTCCCTGAAGCCCCAAGATGTCATCTTTATTTTGTCTTAACTCTGACACAATAAGACTGTGCTTTGACTAAAGACGTACTCTTAATTTTTGGCATACATTGAGTTTCTTAGATACGAAACTTTTTTTAAACAAGATTAAGACATTTCTACATATAAATGTTTTCTGCTATTTGTGTTCCTCTGTTCAGTAAAGAAATTCCACTGTCTGTTTTAGATCATTTTACATTTTTTGCCTTTGGCTACTGTAGCTCTAATTGATTTTATTTAAATTTATGTATTTATTTATTTAATTTTAGATGTCCTCTCATTATGCTGCTTAGGTTGTTCTCAAACAAAGAGAACAAATGGGCTCAAATGTCTCTCCTGCCTCAGATTCCCTGATAGCCAAGGTCACACACCTGTGCCATGGTTCCCAACATTTTATTAGTAAAAAGTGACTATGTACTTCTGCAGTGCTTACAGTATGATTATATGCATATGATATATGTTAAATATTAAGTATAGTTATATATAATATATATTAATATACATGCATATTGAGATGTTTAAACCAAGATAATTAACGTATCACCTCCTTTTTTTGTTATGAGAAAATAAAGTGATCTCTCAGCAATTTGCTAATATATCATATACTGTTGCAGACTATATTTACCAGCTTCACTCAGGACAAGTAAGTTGCATTAATTTCAGTTTTATATTCTAATTTTGAAGTAAATATTTCCTCTTTGCTCATCATTAGATAGACTAATCCTTTTGCAATCGGTCTCTCAAAACTGCTTTTAAGCTCACTCAGTGATTATTTTTTCGATGTAGCTATTGTATTGTTTCATCCTAAAATTTTCATTTGTTTTTTCTTTACTAAGATTTCTCATTTGCTTACTCATTATTAACATTTTTCTCTTTATGTCTGTGAGCTTTAAGTAGTTCATTGTGGCATATAGAATATTGTATAGTCAATTGATATTGAGAATTTTAAAAGTTTTACAATCCTTGCCTTTCAAAGTCCTGGGGTTTTTTTGAAATTGTATTTTAGATATTTTAGAAATGTGCCGTCAGCACCTGGATTGTGACCTGAGTCTTTCTTCATGGGAAGGTCAATCA
Organism: Hydrochoerus hydrochaeris; assembly: GCA_004027455.1. NCBI lineage: Eukaryota > Metazoa > Chordata > Mammalia > Rodentia > Hydrochaeridae > Hydrochoerus > Hydrochoerus hydrochaeris. Next base: position 24,389 of record PVLA01011275.1, read on the forward strand.
CCGGGAGATGCTATCATTCTTGTGAAGACTGGTTTTATGAACTCTAAGGACATAGGGATTTTTCATTTTTAAAGTAATCCTAGAAGTAATCATAGAAAGTGACCTTCACTTTATAAGGTAGACTTTACTATTATTCTTTTATTGCTTTGCAGAAATTCTGTCTGAGTGTCTGAATTGGTTGGGTGGGTTCCTTCAGTTTCTGGAACAAACCCCTGCCTTTCTCCTGTGAGAGCCGTTCCACCGCTTTGCTCAGCTCCTTTCACTGCAGAAAGGACCTTTGGCATCTCGGCGACTTGTCCTATGCCTGCCCAGCTGCTCTCAGCCAGCGCCCTGCTTCAAACCCTTATGCCGGCTTCAGGGTCCCTTTCTCTACCCAACTTTCTATTTTCTAGAATCATGCTCAGAAGCTGTCAGGTATTTTAGGAGCCTAGAACTCTTATATTTGTCTCATTCACTCAGAGCTACTGCTTGAAATCTAACTTGCCAAGCTGTGGGGTAGGACAACGTTCCCAGGAAGAAAACCAGGGGACAACTTTTCCTTTTTTAAAAGACGATAGCCTTGGGAAACCTGTTCCCTGGCTCCCTCAAATGACAGGCTCTATTACTTTCTCTTTTTTTAATGTGTATTTATTGGGGTCAAACATGTCATGGACAAAAATCGGATGAAAACCTAGTATCACACTGTCAATTTTTTTCTGAGAAGAGAGAAAAATATAATGAGTAAATCTATACCTGATAAATGGTCAATGAGCAAATCTAAACAAAAACAAATATTTGTGTGGGAACCAGAAACCTCATCAATGATAAAATAAAAGAACTATAGGAAAAATTTAAAAAATCCACCTACAACCTTTACCAATAATTTGCCAAAGTTATGAGTAATATCTTTGAATTTGTATCTAAAAAATGAGCCTCACATATCTGTCCGGCTGATAGAAGGGAAAATGTAACTCCTGACCTGCTAACTGTCAGTGATGCCAAGTTCTTGTTTTCTAAACTGGAAGGATGAATTCTAAGGAACAGTGGAGTTTAAGAGTAGGAAATAGCTATTCAGAGAGAAAACTGACAGAAAGAGAGGACTCAGAACTGGGTCACCAAGCCCACGTTTCAGAGAATGTTTGATAGAGCAACATCAGGAGATGTAACTTAGCTGTTTATAATACTACCTGCGACCTAGGCACGGCCGTTTTGAAAAGTCTACACAGACACGTGAATGTCTCAGAGCTCCAAGGTCTCGGACAGGTCTCCTAGCTTTCTGAATCGTGCTGAGAGCGAGGCTGTGGGTTGCACTGTTTCTCAGGAGTTTGGCAGGGCCGCATGGGAAGTGCGCGCAGCTAAGGGAGGTGTACCACCCCTGGGGTGATGCAGGTATTTCCCCTCTTGTCCTCATGGAACCACCAAGGCACGAGTTTTGCAGAAGATCAGATGTTCTTCCTTTTCCGGATCTCACCCTCCCCTTAGATCCTCAGCAGACAGCCTTCTGCTAATTGTGTTAATGAAGGCGCTGCAGTTGAGCAATCCTTTCTCCCATCAGAAAGGGGGTGCTATCTGCCCTCAGCTCTCTGACTTGTCCTCCTCTGTCCATCCTCCACTGTCCTCCTTCCAGGATTTTAAGAGCCGCTCTGGATGCGGCAGAAGCTCATTTCCGTCTCAGGAGTAATAGTTATTTCCTCACAGTTGTTTTAAAAGAATTTTATAAGACAGTGGGTGATAATCTACCCTTGTGCTTCTAACTGGCATGAACACACAAGAAATGTTCAACCGATATTTATGTTAGGAATAATTGTAATAGTAATGGGCAACAGTGTGCAACCAAAGAATAAAATACTACATGTTATTTACATTTCCCCTTATAGTCATAGAAATGGATCTTTTACTTTGAGAAGGTGAAAAAATATATATATTTTTAAAAAGTAGTCCTTGGTTTTGCCTGAATATATGTATTGTTGCAACCTAATCTGTCAAGATACAATTTATTGCATTACTATTGGGGTTTTTGCTTGTTTACTTGTTTTGTTTTTTAGCTTTTAGAGATAAGGTCTGTCTGTGCAGTTCAGGCTCCCAGCTCACAGCCATTCTCCTGCCTTAACCTTCTGAGAGCTGCATTATGGACTTGTGCTACTCTGCCTTCCAACCCAGAAAAAATTTAATGCTTCCTATGTAGACTGAGAGACATAGGTGAAGAACACAAATTAATGACCATCATCATAAAATAATTATGAACCAGCCAGGCAAAAGAAAGGTTTTATCAAATTAGTTGTGTTAAAAATACATATATTTTAAAGTGGTATTTATAGGTTGTCAATTAAAAAAGGTCTTGTGCTGTTCTATGAGCTCTAATCTGATTTTTCAGCTAAAAATTATTCCCTTTAGGTTTTCCATAAAAAAGAAAAATTAAGGAGAGAAAAAACAAATTTGGGATCCATTAATAAGTGCGGCCTACTTGAAGTTTTGTTGGCTACAGGTGTTAAATTATTCATTCCATTAACTTCCTGTGCATATTCTGGGTCTTTAAAAAATCTCAGTAGTAATTAAAGCAAACTTCATCACTAAAAACTTTTGAATTACAAGGGAAAGTTGGAAATTGTGTAAACAAGCAAAAAAAAAAAAAAGGAATCCACGTGCATATATTTTGATGACTTCTTAAGGGTTTTTGTTTGTTTGTTTGTTTGTTTTTTAGTTTGTTTTTTAGTTCTTCCTGCCTTTTAGTAAGCAAATTCAAAGAGAAGACAGTGAGAGCATTGAATACTAATAGTTAACTGGAGAGTTCTCTAAAGAAACTTTGAGAGTTAAAAGTTACCGGGGAAAAGCAAATTAAAATGCTAAACTACCTATCAACTAAGCTAGACCAGGATAAGAAATCACAGGATTCGTACATAGCTCCTCTCTTTAGTTCACAAAAGGGTCAGATTTACCCTGGTGGAGATTCTACACCTCTAGAGGAACGTCTAGCGCCATCTTGGAATTGTGACCTTAAATCAAGCATGCTGAGAGTAGGGCCTCTGCTCGCTGCTGGGTGAGCGGGTGCAGGACTCCTGAGTAAAACCGGCTGCTGCTGCTGTTTCTCAGGGAGAACAGCACTTTGGAAGTGTCCCCGGAGCTCTCTACCTACTCTCTGTGGGCAGTCACCTTCTGTTTTCTCACTTCCTGGCTGTGCTGTTGGCTCTGCCCTCCGGCCTGCAGACTCACTGTGTTCAGTCACACTTTGCTTTGCTGCAGAGACAGACAGGAGGCTGTGTGGGCCCTGTGGGGCGGGGCTGCCTCCTGGGCTGAGGCAGCAGATTGCCAAGGGTGCTGGGGAGGGGGGACCCTGGCACCTGCAGTGACGCGGGTGCAGAGGAGGGCGAGGGAATTCAGAAAGACATGGCTCGGTCTGCGTCAGGCCTGCTGCGACTAAACATGAGGCATCAGAAGGAAGTTTTTCTCCTTTGCAAGCAAGATGAAATAAAAGAAAGATTTAGATTTTACTGTAAAGATAATTCATAGAAACAGAGTTGACCAGCCAACAATAAAAGACCTAAATTTTGGCCGTGCCTCTGTCCCAGTCCTGTTACCGGGCCCTGCTCTCCCTCACGCACTCTCTCCTTCCTTCCTTCCCTCCTTCTTCCCTTCCTTCCTCCCTTCCTTCCTTCTTTCCTTTTTCCTGAATAGAAATAAGGAATTAGATAGTAAAAAACCAAAATGATTTAAAAAGTTATTGATCACAATGTTCTTTTTTTATTTTAAAGAGAAAAAATAAAAGAAACATTCAAACAAGAGAATAGAACATTAACAATAATTAACACATTGCATATTTCATCTTCATGGTAGTTGCCTAGGGTACAAGATATAGGCACTAAATATTGCCCTACTAATATTAGCACAAAGCTTTCTTTTCAATGAACTCAGAGGAACTAGCTGTGCAACTCTCTGGACCATGATGGTCTTAATTCCACAGACTTTTAATTCTTTGATTACTCATTGAGTAATGCATTCTGATTTCTACCACACGTAGCTTAACATGCTTTTCAAAAATAACATCATATGACATTTAGTATATATATATATGTATATATATATATATATGTAAAAGAAAAATCTTTTGTGAAGTTTTTTTGATCTTCTAATAGCTTCATTTTATGTTTTACAAAAAAAGAGAAGTTTTTCCAATCCAACTCAGCCTTCATATCGATTACTTCCTCTAAATTTTTCACAGAAATAAAAGCATTTCCTATATTTCCCAGATTAAAATTCAAGTATTAATTTCAAATTCATAAACTTAGTAAATTAACAAAGGTACGAAATGAACCGTGGAGCTTTAGCATTAGATAAGGTGGTCGCTGTGTGACTGCACAGAGATAAACATTCTTCCACCTCTCAGAATTTCCTCTTCTGGATTCTCCATACAGCTACCCACTATTTAACCAGCCACATGCTCTGTGATGGATTTCTGCAGCAAGGTGGCTTGTGTCTTTATTAAATAAGTACTTCATACAAAAAGCTGCTCACCATTGAAGCTCAAGAAGGCTGATGTGGTTTAAATAGAAAACGGAAATATTAGTGAAATATTAGAGAATAATAAATTGGAGATAGTCAGAAAACAAGTAGAAAATTCCTACAAAAATTAAATGACTGGATTTTCCCAAAATTACAGATGAAATGGAGCAAAGGAGATACAGAAGGATTTATAGCAAAGGAGTGGTTATGGTAAAAGTTATAAAGAGAGAAAAGAAAGGGGAAGTTAGTATATATACTTTCATTTTTTAAAAAGTTAGTCTTGTTGTTATATCTGGAAATCTACAGACCAATAGTCTACTCTAGAAACATGATAAGGATGTAGTAAACTCATGTGAATTGAAGTACAGACCAATATTTTGCCACAAGGTCCAAGTTGAGTTGAGATGGAACTAATTTTGAGATAATCAAATGACAATATCTGAAAAAAAACAGGCACATAAGTCTTGCGATTTAATTTTGAAATCTAACATGAAATGCTCCTAAAGCTCAGACAATATTTATAAAGCATTTAGACAGCTCAAAACACAAAGTCAATGAAAGCAAAATCCAGAAGTCTCAAAAGATAAGAGAAGATGGAAATTCTTATCAAGCAACATCTACTAATAAACCAGAAACTAAAGAAAATAGGACTCTATAAAAGAGCCACTTGGTAGGACAGAGACATTTTGTAGAAGTTGATAGACTTAAGAGGTTTATCAGGTCATCTGGATAAGTGAGAGATTGATAAAGGCTTGAATCTCTTAAGGTTGTAAATGCCAAAGCCAAAATCAATAAATGTAAAGGGAGTAAACAATATTAATTATAGAAACATATTTTAAAGAGGCAAGTTACTGACTACAGCACATGATTTCTTATCACACAGATATTTGCAAGACCTTTCCCGTTATAGGGCTCAATTATTATGCCTTAGACTAAAGACATTCAGCATTCAAGCGGAATTCTCTAACTGCTGTTGCAAAAACCTGAAGTTTTCAGGTTTTAAAAAAAAATCAGACATTGATCCACATTCTCGTGTGCAATTGTGCACTTATTCATCTGCCCTATCCCTGCATCTCTCTGTGCGACACTGGTGAAAGACATTCAGATGTAATATGATCAAGCGTGGAGAAGCATCCTCGCTGCAGCCTTGGAAACAGCATAGAATCCCAAGGCGGGTGTTGGGCTTTGCTGGAGAAGTTTGGAAGATGAGGCGAGTGGTGATGAAGAAGATGAAGAGGGGGATGGAGAAGCCAAAGAAGGAGAAGAGGACAACGATCCAGGCTGCTACCCAAAGTGGAATCAAAACCCCGCAGCCTGCAAGCAGCGGTAAACCCGGATGTCCGTGGCCTTCAGGACTTCCTGCCCTGCTCCACCTTCTGCTTTCCGGCATAGGAGGACTTCACAGCTCTGGATAAGCCCATTCCACATTTTTTGGTTGGTTGTTTGTTTTTGTTTGTGCAGTCTAAAATAAAAATGTTAAACACAAGAAAAACAAAAAAATGAAAAACTTATGAAAGATGCTATCACAGTCTGTCTGACCATTAGTTCTAAGCCATTTGAAGAAAATCTCCATTCTGGAATACGTAAACACACAGGGTAGAAGTCCCCATCTTGGACACATGAAGGTCAGAAAGGAAGCTTCTCAGAGTACATGAAGTTCATTTTGTTCAATGAGTAGATAAGCTTAAGATTCCTGTGTCTAGTGATCCTTTCTTCCTATTTCTGACTTCAATTGACGTTCCTCTGTTAATAACAATAACAACAATAATTATATCCAAGTAGCATTTATTTATTTTGCACTTCATGTGAGTTCAACCTTGAACAGTCAGGTAGTATGTGTATGTGTTTCAGTCCTCACGATACAAACGAAGGTTCTCACTGTGGTTTTCACAGTTTCAAGGGAGAAACAAAGACAAGATAAAATGACAAATAACTCGAGATTTAAACCAACTAAGTTCATCGAGTTGAAGCTCAAATCCAAGCATCACCTAAGACCTTGGACTTAATCATGCATTTTTCTTCCTTCCCACCTACGTATTAGAAAGTTATAGTGCTAGTGCATTGGAAATAGCCTCTTCAAGAAGCAGAGCTGGAAACAGCTGACCGTGATAACTGATACCATGGTTCAGAGTAATAAAACCTAATGGGAGATATTAAAAACCTTGGTTAGAAGTTCTGTGTTGAATACCCCCAGAGAAAATGGCAGAAGGTGGCTTCCTCCTGTGGCCAGTGGTACAAAGCTCTGTAACTGAAGGTCCAGGAGGCCGCTTGCCTCTGATGATAGGCCGTGCCCACAAGCCAAGTGTGCCCACAAGCCAAGTGTGTGCCCACAAGCCAAGTGTGCCCACAAGCCAAATGTGTGTGCGTCTGTGCATGTATTGGAGCAGGAGAGGGGGCCGCTCTCTTTTCTTTCTTTTCCTCTTTATTTTCTCCAAGCGTGAGTTTGATGCCAAGCCCATTCACAAAGTTCAGCTCTGGGGTCGTGAGAATTCTGCTGCCTACAACTGATAGCTTTATGCTCCTGAGACTCACAAAGCTTTGCTTCCGCTTCTCGGTCTTTCTTTTTTACTGCCTTGTAACTTAACTTTTTCTTCTTGACCTGAGCCAACTGCTATTTAGAATCACATAGGGAAATATGGACACAGCCAACATTTCATAGAGTTTTATTGTGGTTGCACAAATTACATGGTTTGGGGGAATTTTTCCTGCGGTAAGATGTACCCAGGCAATCCAATAACGGTCTGCCTTTGAGCTGACTGGATCTCTGAAGATAAATAAAATAGCAGTTTTGGAGAGACACATCTCTTGTCACGTTTTTCTATAATCCAATAAAGCAATGAGAAGAGGGTAATTTAGTAATTTCAAGTATTCTTCCTTCTTTTATGTCAGACTTGGTTCCTACACACATATAGGTAGATTCTCAGATTCAATTTTTTTTTAAAAAAATCTCAAAAATGAATTTATAAAAAATCCTTATTGAAAGAATAATCTATATAGGACAAAGAACTACAAACATGAAGCAAGACTACAATTTCCATCTCCATGTATTTTATCTACAATTTAGGCAGTTACTGACTTCAGGGCTCCTCCTTAGCTTTAAGTAGTAAAAATAAATGAAAAGAAAAGGTAAAGATACAGGGACAATTTTCAATGTACACACAAGCTGCATGCATTTGCTTCCAGGTAACTTATTTGAAACTTGAAACACGTTTTCTACATGAAAATGATGATGTAAATTTTGGTGAAGGTCTTAATATAGTACAAAAATATCCACTTAACTAGCAGTGAATGTGAAATATAATCCAAACGGCATTAATCGTAGGTTAATACTGTGGTCACAAGAGGCTGGAGGACCCACTGGATGAAGGAACATTGGACGATTTCTCCCTTTATAGTGTAAGGGTGCAGTACTGAATCACTCAAAGATAAAGCTAAATAATATTTTGACGAGTTCTAAGGAAGTGAAACATACTGTTGTGCTGCACAGCTTAGGAAAAGAAGAAAACATAATTTTCAAGAAAGTAGAAAGCAGAAACTCCAATAGTACACTGGAGGTAATGGGCAAAATGTTTGGCACAGGCACTTTGTCTGTTTTGCTAAACTCTGGATAGAAATAAAATATATTTTTATTTCCTTTTCCATGTGCAGATTATGGTCTGCTTAGATAGCTGTTTAGGTTATTGACAGTGATTTTCTTGGGATAAATGTTTTACACTGGGTCAGAGGATCTGCTGGATATGTCCTTAAATTGTAGTTCAGGCTTATATAATGTGTGACTACCTGGATTAAGCATACCATATGTTTGTTTGCCTTCATGACTATTTTCCTTTCTAAGTCCTTTCTAAAGCCACCTCCCTCACTTTGGTTGCACATTTTGTTTTTCATCTGAAAAAGCCCGGTGTCTTCTAGAGCCTGAAAGCGTGTCTTATACTTTACATGGTGGCTTCCTGTTACCGTAATACCCAACTCCCCATCCTGTTACCTGTTACCTGGGACTCAGAAACTGTCCCTTATCTAAAATTTCCACCAGTTTTCTAACAGGAGTCATCTCACAATCTGTGAAAATGTTAAAGGCATGTACGTTTGCAAAACTGAGGAAAATTTTGTTATAGAATTACATTCACATTTGGAGGATCCACCATTTTCTATATTACATTTTATCTATAGTCCAAGGTGTAAAAAAAAAGTTATGTTTCAAAAGAACAACTAAAATAATAGATTAGGATACAGATTGTGGCTGGAAATGGTGAATTACCCTGAGAAAATATGGTATAAATACTTTAATTATGGTTTCATTCAGTTCATTTCTAAAACACGAGGGAAGATATGGTCCAAGATTTAGATTAAAGGAGATTGTTTTTCCAAGGTTTAAAATACATAGTAAAACCAGGCACTAATGCCAATTATAGCACATTCAATTGAAGAACGAAATTTTCATTCATTACATATATGAACACCCACAGTATACAGAATGATAATGACACAGGATTAAATGAAAACCAAAATATAAAAGATCTCATATTTAAAAATCTGCTAAAAATGAATTCTTGGAAAGATGCACAAGTCAGATCCATACACTGATCCATTTTGAATAGCAGTCACCTTGCACGTTGATCATAAACGGCAAAATTTGATTTTCTGTATGAATTGCTTCCTGATGAGTTTGGACATTTCCTATAGCTCAAGTTATGAAATACAGTTTTAACTACAAAAGCTGATAGTTAAAAGGCAATAACAAATACTTCCAAGCTTAGATGTGAAGGTTTTTTTCCGGTGAAGAGAAAGTTGAATAAAACAGAAGTTCAAGTCCGTGTGTATATATTTAAAGAATCAACAGTCATATTTTGGCTTCTGCTAGTTCCTACCCCTGAATGGGTCAGGTGCTTAGTTCTTTTTCCTCATCTCTCTTCCACTGCATAGAATAAAAAATATTCAAATACATGTGTAAAGACTCACAGGCTCCTTGTCATTGCTATGTACTGCACTGAGCATTTCAACTGGGGTTTATGAGGTAATAAATTATTGTTCCCTGTCCTGGCAAGTTGCTTTCCTGAAAGACAGCATCCGGCCCTTGGGGCACCAGTTTTATTATGCATTTCATATTGCACCAGAGGTCAAATTAATTGACCTTATCTATGTGGAAAACCAGCTGGTTGCCTAGAGAAGCAAAATCTTTACAGAGGGTTTGGGGGACAAATAAACAACAGAAAACTCACACTATGGCAACTAGAATGTCTAATTAGAAAAAAAATAAATTTAGGAGAACTTAATTTTTGAGGGATCAATAGTAATTACATTTTCTCTAAGAAATGCTAGAGCCTGCAAGATCTATGTCCTCAGACACATAGTTTACATGGGGCCGTGTATAACAAGTTTCAGGAAAGGAGGAAGGAAAGTTACAAAGCAGCTACCCTGTGGACTCTAAGGATATCAGTGGCAAGGTTTTCTATGAGAATAACTGAACCTGATTCTGAGAAATCGTACTAGATCTTCAACAAATCATTCTGTACCTCCAAGAAACCTAATGAGAGCAAATGCCTCCCCAGTGAGAAATAGAGGTTCTTTGCCTCTGGAATAAACTAGTATCAGTTGCATTGGTACAAATACTGGGGCTTCTAATGGCCTCATAGAGTAGAATAAAAAGAAAGAGAATTGATTGTTCTAAAACATGTTTCTTTCCTTCCACTGCTGATAAGTGGCGTAATTCTTGTGTCTAATAACTTGAAGAATCCAGTTAGTCACTGTAAATAAACATCTTGGTGTTTAAACTACGGCAACAAGCAAGGAAAATGTCAGCCTTCTATATCACCTTTTTTTCTTAGAAGGTGAAATAATTATTTGGAGTTATATTCAAGACAACAAAATATATTTCCCCGGCCTGCAATAGGCCACAATAAGTAAATAATAAATTAGCTTGTGTGTCCAATTTCTTGATTGTTTTACTGGCTTGCTTGTTAGTTAGGCATGAAAACATAGCTCCTGGCATAATCTCAGGTGAAAAAAAAGATTTACAGTAAAGACAGGCACGAGTTAGGAGGTAGAAGGATAGTACTGATCACTGTGACTCTAACACATAAATTTGATTCAAATGTGTGAATTGAACAAAAATATAAATAACTAATGGGGGCTTGGTAAGACTTACTTGAATAGGTATTTCTAGACATAACAGCATCTCTTAGTTGGAATATTAAGCAAATCTCACTTCTTGCCCAATGAGAAAAACAACCATTTACAAATTCTTATGAAAACAAAGCGTGTAATTGGACTTGATGATGAATGACATCCTCACGCTATAGTCCGTATCTGGAAGGAGCTGGCTGTACCATCCAGCATGGAAAAGATTAAGGGACAGAACAAGCATCTGCTTGATGCAACGTTGAAGGAGTCATGCCTGTGGAAAAGGGTTTGAACCTGGAGATGAGGTCAGAAACAGAGTGATTCAGTGACTTTGGTAAACAGACTTTCAATGGGACAAAACGAAGTTTGGTTTCATTTTGAACAGTACCTGGAAAACATCAGTGAAGACATCACTGTTGAAAGGTGATGTTAAGGCCTACTTTAGGAACCAGACTGTTACTATATTGAATAAAGCCAAGGTCAAGAATTACATGTCTCCATTTCAACCAACTCAAGAAATAGAAACAAACAAACAAAAAAATAGGAAGCTGGGGATAAAATTAGCCAAACTTGAAAGAAAGAAAGACAAAACCAGTGGCCCTTTGCTCCTAAGCATTAAGCACACACACACTGAGTGGTATAGTTTGAAGCTAACAGAATTAATGCTCAAGTCCTCCCTGGATTCTTATGCAGGAGAATAAGATTTTCCCAGAATCGATCTGTGTGTGGGGCTGATTTAAAGTTACAAAACCATGTTTGCGAGGATGCTTTTGTAAATGCCTGGGATTTGAGCTTCCTGAGAAAGTCAAAAACAAAAGAATATATCAGTAACTAATACCGCAGGTTAAGTGATTGAGTTTGGAACCTGGAAGGTTCAGGAGGAGATTATGTAAAATGAGATGCCCCTCCAAACACTTTGCTACTTTTTTCAACAAAAATCCTGTCTACTTAGTAGCAAGAACTGTTGACACATCTCTAGAAGCCCATAGTCATAGAAAAGCATAGAAATCATCTCTTAGCATGCGTATTACTGGATTTTGGCCCATAGGATGGGTCTGCAAATTTATCAGACTTCATGAGCAATTTGATGATATTTCAAAGGCATTTGTATTTCCTTGTTCATTCCACAATGAAGAATTATAGTGTCTTCTGGGTCAAACACACAGCAAGTTATAATCCTGGACCTGGTCTGATTCCCCTAGCCCCCAAACCCCTGTTTCGCAGTGGAAAGCAGGAACGCGCGCGTGCTGCTTTGACTCTGGGTACCCCAGGAACTGCCAGTGAACCTGAAAGCCCTCACATCTGGCTGTAACTTGCCCTTGTTTGCTTTACATTCTGCACACAGCCAACGACCACCCTGGTGTGAATTCAGGGATGGCTCGCTCTTCTATGGCCAGGGGAGGCACAAGAGGCCAAGCGCTCACCTGGTCCAAGAGTGAGGTCCGCTGTGTTTTTCGGTTCGCCTTTGTTTTTGTTAGTGTTACTCCTTGTGAAAGAGGTTTCTGCAGAGGTAGACCCTCATTCATCAGCTTCTCTCCTGTGCTTATGCCTTGTCCATCAGGTGCAAACTATGCCCAGCAAACAAACGGTCAGTGCTTTACAGCAGTGCCTTCAACCACACACCCACTGAGAAGAGAAACTTCTGGTTTCGATGCTCCCATTGGTAATTTACTTTCCAGAGAGTTTTCTTTACTTTTACGAGAGTCCACACTGCTTCTCTTCCAGTGAATGATCTTCTACGTGGAAGAATCAGTTGGGTAGAAAAGCAGATTCACGAAGAATCTTAGGCAGTGAGTAAGTGTTTATGCTGCACAGCAAAACTGATGCATGGGGATGAGATAAACACTTCGGACGGGAACCGTGACCTGAATAACCTGCTAGTACAAGTTCTGTTAATGAACCGTGTTCTCAGGACTCATGAGATTTTTGCTGTGAATGTTTTGTGGTTTGAGAAGCACCAGTGTTAGTTGGTTTGTTTCAACCGCCAACGTGCTGACAGTATGTCCATCAAGTGATGAGCCATAAAAAAGTCTAAGGCAATGCACTTTCTGTCTTCTTCTTCTTTTCTTCCAAAAAATATGATTTTAGTGTGGGAACTCTGGAATTCCAGGAACATAACATCAAAACAACTATTTACAAAGTAAAATTGTTATTCACTGTAGTGTTTTAGCCTATTTTTAAACAAACTTATGCATTGCAAACGTAAATGACAAAATGTCACCATATTTTCACATACGTTTCATATGCATGACTTTCAGTATAAGTAACTGCAGTTTTCTGCTGTATAAAGAAAAAGAACAGTAGAACAACAGTAACATAAAACCCAACTGAGGTTTATACTTTCTTCTTTTATAGGTAATACATGTGCCAAATAACAGGCAGGAAAATTATGGATTATGGTGTCACTAACCACACTGAAAGCATCTCGTCCTTCTCCATGTCCCGTGGCTCTGGAAGACGGGGCCTCAGCTCTCATTCCAACGGGAGGGCCGTGAAAATCTACAGCACTGCCCCTACTGTCAGAATCATCCCTTGCAGAATTTTCTAGCAAGCAGATTATTTTACCTTCCTACCTGAAGGTAAGAATTTGTTGATAACTGTATATGTTTACTATCCCTGGAAAATTGATAAGCAGAAGGAATGTCCCTCGAAGCCGTCAGGATTCATTCAGAATGCCCTGTGCTCCCATAATCAGCTGTCTATCTACACACCTCATGCTGAAAGCCCAAATGGCCTGAATCTATGGCTCTGGAAATGCTTGCTTTAAATGCAAAAATTAAGATCAAATAAGTACACGAGAATACAAAGAAAAGAAGATAATGAAGAGAAATTCGGTAATTGGTCTCTGATAAAATAAGAATCTTTTTGAGATTCCTATCGGCATAACGTACACGTTAATTAGCACGTGAGATGTTACTTCAGCTTTGTCTAAATGTCAAGGGCAGAGAGCACTGGAACAAATAAATACAGACAGATGCAGCGCAGTCTTAGACATGGGTAATGCTGCCTGTTTCAGTAATCGTTTGCCAGTAAGTATCTATAATTATTCTTTCCTGGTCAATGGATTTTTCTCTACAAGTGGAAGACATGATCTTCCAAGTCTTTAAAACCTTTTTCTACTTGAAAAGCAGGCAAAGATGGATTTATGCAAATACTGGTGATGGATGGGTCTTTTGCATTTAAAAATATCAATAATTAAACCTTTTCTATTACCGTGAATTTTCCTTACGATTGGAACAGAGATAATTTCCTACTTAGTCTTTTTACTTGAAAGACACACAAAGATAAACTTTCTACAAACATCCTATATAAAACTTCTGTAACTCACAAGATGAACAAAAGACTAATCATAGCAATTGCTATACCATTGGCATTCAATACAATGTGGCATGTGGCCTTCAGATGGTAAGCAAATTGTCACATTATGACTGATTTGTCTGCTATTCTAATACATTTCTGAAAACATGTCAGGTTTTCCTCTTAGACCCCTGTCAGTATTTTATGAAGAGTTTCTACAAACAGCACAGCATTTGCATGGCTTAATATCCAAAATATACCGAATTGGTAGTCCAGAAACTACAAGGAAAACTATCTTTAAATAATAGGAATGCACTGTCAATCTTTTTTGCTTTTGAACTTCCCTTCCTACTTCCGAGTTGCCTTGGCGACCTCTACAAAGTGCCCACATTTCTGGGGTGGTAGCTGGTGTCCTCCGGAAGGGGGCAGGCAGCCTGCAACAGGGATTTCACATGGCCACATTCAGCCTAAATGTTTCTCCTGTAACCCAAACGTCACCCAAACTGAAGCCCCGACAGCAGTTTAGCTTTCCATGCCTTGGTAGTTTCAGACATTGCATGCTGCATTCATGTCTGGGGAAAGATAGATGTCCATTAATTCTCCAGATGTGCTATCAGTTCAGCAGCACTCATAACCCAGTCTGGAAATGTTTGAATAAATGGCTTTTTTTTTTTTTCCATTTTACTTCTGGGTGATTTCAGTATATTGGAGTCCTGTCCACAGTCTGTTTATATTTTTTTTTGATCTTCGTCTCAGTACTGCAAATCTTTCCTCTTTCTCTGTATATAATAATGTCACATCACAGCCTTTCGCAAATATCTTTTGCTTCCAAATGGAAAGTTTTAAATTCCCAAAGAACAGTTTTAACAGATGGGTCAATACTCCCACCTGGTGGCCACAGTGGAGAATACACTTTGCTTCTCCCAGAAAATGTCACAGTTCCACGACTTCAATTTCTCAATTTTTGATCTTTTTTCCTAGTGCTACACTTGGCAGAAAAATCATAGTGACGTAACAAAATAGATGCATCTTAAAGTACCAATCAGATAATTAATTTAAAAGTCACTGACTGAAAATATGTATCACATTGAAATTATACTTCTGAAAACTTCGGTTATTATTTTTGAAAATTCATGTTTAATTTTAAGAAGCATTTTTATAGAAAAAGTATAATGATGGAAAAATTAGAGTAATAATACAGAGCGTTCCTGTGAACTTATAGCTATCAAGTATTACTTTTGTTAACATAATACATTAATTACTGTGGTACGTTTGTAAAAATTAGAAACTGACTTTGGAGCATGTAACTGTTAACTGTTTCATTGACTAAGTTCAGGCTTCATTTGTATCTCACCAGTGTTTGTATTTCTACTACTTTTTCCTGTTCTAGATCCATTCCAGCTTATCATATTGTGTTTCATATCATGTCTCCTTCATCTCTTCTGGTTTCATTTTTAAGTTACCCCTTCCACAATTTTTATTTCCATAGCAACAAGATGATAGATTCAATAAAAATTAATACAGTTTTTGCATCTGTTATACAAGTAATCATTATATTCATAAATTAACTTTAAGATTTCAAAGATTTTAAGAATATTGTGGAAATGCAATGAAAATATACTGAGTGCCTTTATAAAAATGTAAATCCAGGAGCAAAGTGTTACATGTTCCTTTTCATTTGGCCTTTTGCATCTCCAGCCTGTGAACATTCTTCCATGGGACAGTTGTTCAGGGGGCAGGTAAGTCAGCTACTCAGTGACTTAATTGTTACCTAATGAAAAAATTCAAATGGGAAGAAAATAAATATCACATCTTAGGGATCGAAAGATAGTATTTTATGTTTTACAGACTCAGCATCCCTTCAGTGTCTGGGTATAGTTTCTGTCTACAGAGCCTGCATCATTGGGCTGCAATGATTTCTACATCTGCACTACTTGTTTGAAAAAGATAATTGTTCATCTAGCGACATGCTACTGTTACTTTTATATTTAACAAATGCTATTTCTTAAATTGCCTACTCACTTATTTTGTAATTTGTTATAATTAAGAATAATGTCTTTCAATTCTTTTTATATGTTTAATACAAACACACACAGAAAAGACAAAAATGTCATTTGTGTGAGTCAGCTTTCCGTCACTATAACACAGTGTCTGAGACTATAAACTTAGAGAAAAGATCTATCTGGCCCATGGTTTGGAGGCTCCACTCCGTGACTGGTTGGCTTTGTGCCTGTGGCAAGGCAATAGATTAAGACAAGAGCGCACTGCAGATGCAAACCACCCTCCTACTGCCAAGAAACAAGAGATGGGAAGGAGCCCAGACCCCCCACAATCTCTTCAGTGACACACCCTTGAAGTCCTGAAGACATTTTACTGGCCCCTGACTGTAAAGGTTCCACCACCAACCAATAGCAAACCTTGGTAACCACAACTTTGAAAAACAGGTCTTTAGGGGACATTCGAATTCTAAACTGTACTATCATTTATTCCATTCATTCATTAATCAGTTTATGGTAAAGCAGGTCTTCAAATAAGTGAGGCAAGAATGAACTCAATCCTGGTGAAGAAAAAAAAATCCTGCAAAAAACAACAGATTTCTCTGAAGCTACCAAACATATAAAAATGAACTTACGATAAATGATGTTGAGGGCACCTGTCAACCTCTGAGAACACAGTTGAGTTCGTTATGTCCTTAAGTAAAGGAGACCTATGGTTTGAAGGCATTGTTTCTCTCGTTGCAAGACAGAACGCTCATTTCAGGTGAGGGTGTAGAGAGGTAGTTGTGAGAGTGCCACCTCTCAAAATCAGCAGGGGGAGGCCAGGCAAGGAAACCTGCTTTTGCATGTGAACTTACTGCTGATTGGCTGGCTTTCAGCAGTGTGTTCGGGGACCTTTGCATAATGTCTGCCTTGAAAATTTGTGGCTTCCCTGATTGGAGGAATTTCACAAGATCATGACTGATGAGAACAGTGCTCAGTCTTTAAACAGATTCTACAGATAACCAAGTCCATAGTGGGGACAGGCTCTGAGCACTTGTCTCCAAGAAGATGCAAACGCTAAATAAGCACAGAGGTAGGGAAGAGACTAGATGCTTAGTATTTAGAGAAACATAAACTAAACTACAATAGGAGCATGTTTTATACTGGATAGAGTTAAAAATATGGATCATGATAAATGCTGGAAAATGTAAAGGCCCTACAGTCTTTATACCTGTCATGGAAATGCAAAAATCACTTAGTAAAACAATCTGATAATACATTAAAAAACTAAACAAAGACTTTCCATATGATCTGGCCTTCTACTTCTGGATTTTTACTTGTGGGGAATGAAAGCATGGGTCTGTATCCTGATTTCCACACAAATGTTCACACCAGATTTACTTGTGAATTTTAAAAAGGGGGAACAACAACATGATTTATCAACAGAGAAAGGGAAAAACACTTGACTCTCTTTGTGCAGTGTCATTGAACACGGAGGAGATAGCTATTGTTAATGCAGTGATATGGATAAATCTCAGCAAGTCAATTCTAAAGACATGAAAGGGAACCTCTGCATGCTTCTGTGTACTTCTGGAAACAGTGTAGCTTTAAATGGCATAAAATTTCACTTTCCTTTTTTATTTCAGGCTTAGATAATGAATATTTTACAAACTGAGCATCAGTTTTTTAGTTATATTCAGGCTCATTTTATAATTATTGCCATTTACAATTGATCCAAGCAGAACTTCTTTCCTTGTCTCAGACGAATGGGCAGGAAGTTCTCAGTTCTGTGTTTCTCAGGGTCCAAAGTTTGGAAAGTGCTTTCTCTCAGACATTCATTTCCCTACTCATTCACTCTCCATAGTGAATGCTACTTCATTATTTCAGTCATTTCTGACCATCCTGACATCCAAATTTCCCTAAAGCACTATTTTTTTACTGCTTTTTAGTACCCCCATCTCACTGTATCACTTCCCTTTGAAATTTGATTTTTATGTGGGTAAGGGCAACGTTTCCTTGGTTTAGTAAAGCATTCTATCCCCTAAGATAACACCTGGCAAATGATAAAGGATTACATTACAAACTGACATAAACACTGAAAAATGTACTTCTCACCCATTTATAGCATTGCCTTTTCTTTGATTATTTCTTTTACTATTTCGTCCCCCTTTTCACTGACCTGGCTAACTTCTATCCACTGTTTATTTTGAACATTAGTATTTTCTCTTTTTGAAAGTCCACTCTGAGTTCATGTGCCTAAGGGTTCAGCCCGAAAATCCCTAAATTTAAGCCTAATCTTCAAACCTAAGGGTCAGGACTTATATTTGTTTGTTTGCAAAAATAAAAGCATTAGTATTGTTAGGTAACATATACAGGTAAAAAATATTTCTCTGTGTGTTTTTAAAATTGATTTGTTTCATTCACTTTGGAGAATAGATATTGTAGATCCATGACATTGGAGTAAAATTCATTATACATCAGACCATAAAATAGCTGTCAAATTCTATAAGGCCACGAGATGATTAGGGTAGTTTATTGTGGTTACCATCTGCATAGGTATCAAAAGTTTCTATGTAATATTGTATCTACTCGTATATTTGTAAAATGCACACACAATACACATGTATATATATTGTATTCCATTTTCTTTCCTGAATAGCTAATATTTATCATTGTAGAAAAAAATCACAAATAAATATGTTCAGTATTAAATGTTATGTGGTGGAAAATTCCGCCTAAACTTATATTCTGAGTCAGATGAAAGTCAGGGCATTGTCACTCGCCTCCTTCTTCTTGTGTTGCTGCTTAGCACATCCATGGGTATGGTGTGATGCTCGAACACAGGAGGCATCTATGTTTTCCAAAGAACCAGGGGTTGTTAGGCATTTCGCTTAGTATCACCAGGAAAAATCCAGAGGTCTCTAAGCCAGGTCTGTAAAACCTTGATATTCAAAATTAGCTATATTTGTAATAGGCTGTCCTGCTGTGGCTTTAGAGAGAGACAGTTCTTCTGCACGGTCCTGTCTTCTCCCTTTTTATTTATTGGTTTGTATTGGGGATTGAACTCAGGTCCTTTGCCCTGAGCAACATTTCCAGCTTCTTTTCAGTTATTTATTTTGTTTTATTTGGGGACAGAGCCCCACTAAGTTGCTAAATTTCACTGGCTGGTCTCTAACTATCAGTCATTCTGCTTTAACCTCCAAGACTGTTGAGATAGGAGGAGAGTGTATACTTCATTTTTAAAGAATAAAATTAAAATCCAAACTAAAATTAAAATCTAGCCAATAGGTGTTTTTGATCTAGTCTTTACATCAGAGTTCCTCTGTGGGTCTGAACTGACACCCATCTTCTTGTGTTCTTTAGCATCCCCAGATGGACCGAGTCAGGGCATCTCTCTGGCTTAGGAGGCACTGGCCATGCTTCACGGAACAGGTCAGAGCTCTGGGGTCACTGAGCTGATATCTGCTTTAACCTGGTTTATTGTGGCATCTGAGCCACCAGCAAGTGGAATACACTAAGAGTTGAGTTAAAACACTGAAAATTTTGCTCATATGTCTGGCAAAACCAGATAGGTGATTACTTTTTAAAGCCATTCTACTTGACATGGTGAAACTGTGAAACATTTTATGAACAAACATACACTAATAAATTTGAAATCCTGGCATTTCAAACCATAGCTTAAGTATGGGTTCCATAAACAGTAGCTATGGAAGTGCTTGGCCTTTTTCAAAGATGCAGGTTTGGGATTCAGGAAGCCAAATGTCACCAAAGACCCAAAGGCAACAGTTGATATAGATTCTAGATATAGTCTTCCAGTGTTCCAAGTTCTGAAGACCAAAGACAAAAAGAAATAATTTTAGATCCTACACAGATATCAAAGAGCTTCAAGTTTATGTTTGTGAGTCTGAATTACACAGTTGACAAAGATCCATGTCGAGTTTGTAGAAGCCTCAATCTGATGTATGGAAAATGGCAAGTTTCCTCCCTTGAAATAAGTTTAAAAGATGCTGCAAATTCCAGAATTCCAATTCTAACCTTTTAGGAAGAAGTTGGAAAATCTATGCTATTAAAGAAAGGTCAGACATTGTCAAATCTTATTCAGACATAGCCTGTCTTCGGTGCCAAAGTTTGGTTCATTCTCTTGTCCACAGGTGAAGCAATTAATTGCTAGGGTAGTCTAACCCACTTGCACAAAGTAATTGCAGGGGTCCATCAGAGTTAATATTGGCATAAATGTATTATCAACTAATACAATCAAATTAATACATAAAATTGCTTCTTTAAGGGTAGTTGAAGAGAAAGCGCCGCTCGCTGAAAAATTTACGTACTGAAAAAGAGGGAAATGAATTGATAAAAGCTAATGGATGTCTAATAACCTTTCTTTAAATATGTAAGATTTAAAAATAGAGGAGATGAGCAATATATTCTTTATAATTAAAATGCTGACAACTATAGAAACGGTAGATGTTATTTTTCAAGGAAATAATATCTTTAGTACAAAATGAATCTTAAAAAAGTTGAGAGTAGTCCTGAATTTTCTGAACCTGATTGTGATACAATAAATCCCCAGTAGTAAATTAAGCTCTATGATCCCCTTGATAAAGGATAAAGTGGGTAATTTTAAAATCAATGTGAAATTAGCTGTTCCACACAAACTAACAGACACAGGTGTGAAAGTGAACCTGCACCCAACCCTGTACCAACTCGGACCAGAGCCTTAAAGGGGTGCTGAACCAGTGGAGCCCTACGTCACCATTTCTTCAAAAACAACTGCCGCAGTTGGACTCTAGTAGTCTAATGTTAGAAGAAAACTTCAGGAAGTCTCACATCACTGTCTCGTCCCTGTCACTGTAACAGAAAATGACCCCTCTGCCCTGCTCTGGCCAGTACACTGCAGTAAGTAGCCCACGTAGCAGCTCTTGCTTCAGTGCTGGTCACATGCGTCTCCCACAAACGGTGGCTCACTGCGATTTCATAGCTGCTCACTGTGATTCTTACAGTAAGAACCAACTAAAGACAGCCAGGTCCTCCACCTTTGTACTTCCCTTTGCAGACCCCATCAAAACCTCCCTTCTGGAGTCTTTGGAGGCTGACATTTTGCAGAACAATTGATTCCTATCAGTGCCCATCTGTCATTACATAAATCTGTCTCCAAATCCTGTGTGTCACTTTGGTGTTTATATTTTCTGTAGCATCTGGTGAATGTTGACTCTGCTGACCTCTTAGGTCAGTGGTTGTGGCCCTCATAGGTGGAGCAAGGACCTTTCTAGGTCCCAGGGGAAAGGCACGACCTCAAGATTTATCAAGGCCCCTTGGAGATCTGGAGGAAGATTCTTGGCTTCCTGCTTGGGCAGCTCACCTCAGACCCCAAAGAGGGGAGGACACAGTTTTTCTGTTTAGCTGATTCTGATAAGATTCCTGGGGGCACCCCAGTTAGCTGGTCTGTCGGTCTTGTTCAGTTTGAGAGAAAAGGAATCTGATCAACTCCCACTGGTCAGGATTGCCTTCAAGGGAAAAGGGCTGGAATGTTTAACCTCTGAGTGTCTGTTGAATGACTATGTGAATAAGTGGAACAGACAGCATAAGCAGTAGGCTTCTCCATCTGAGCAACACCAAGACTGGGAAGTACTGGTCACGGTGGCTGATTGGGCCTTCACCTATGGTTCCATGACAACCAGCATATGGCAAAATGAAGGCGTCACACTCTCCTTAGCTAAGGTCTGCCTAAGTACTGCAAGGGGCATTGCCAGGTGCTCATCCAAACGATCTCTCTCTCTGAGGGGCACCCACTGTTTGTCTGTTAAGTCATCATTCGGCGGGATACAACACACATGTAGGAAGTCAGAGATAGGAATTAGTCAAAACCCACAGCGCCTGGCTACAGGAAAAAGGGCTTTTCTGGTGATTAAATGAAGCTTATTCTTGCATCTCAAAGAAAAAAGAAAGGAAAAAAGAGGTCTAATTTTCCTGAGAGTTTCACCTTGGCACCCTCTTCCACCACTGCAGCTGCTGCCAACAGTTTCACACACACGTACACACCCCCACTCTCAACTCATTTACTTTCAAGCCAATTGAGCTGGTCCAGCTAGACATGGCCTGCATTTGGCCACAGAGGTCCTCTGCTCTGAGTCTTCTGATTCAAGGCTATACCTAGTGGTCAGATGGCATCATCTAATGCCTACTTAAGAAGACTGTCAACAGTTAATTCTGAGTTTCACATTTGGACAGGAAAAACTGGACTGTCAGCCCTGGTGAATGAATTGGCGTGGCCTTTCCAAAGGTTGCCTCACCTAGAAACAACCGAGGTGAGTGCTTTTCAAAGACAGCAAGAGAGGAGCCAAAAGCCCATCAACCGCTGTTAGCCCTAAAGCCTGATGGAAGAAAAACATGTGAAGTCCACAAGAAAATCCACTCTGATAGATTGTCATCCCTCTGGCTACGAGTTATAAGAACTATGGATACAAAAGCTAAATGCCCCTTCCAGCTGTGAGACACAAAGTGACCCAACTATTCAGGCTTACCTCAGTCTGAAGCTCACCTCACCCTACTGGGCCTGAATGGATAGGACAGACTGAACTCCATCAAGTTGGGACCCCAAGAACACTCAGTAATCACAAAAATCAGAAACAAACCTTTGACTTTCCTGGTAGACAATGGAACTGACTTCTCTGGCTCAAAATTCCCTCTGTCAAAAAGTTACCATCACTGGGGCAACTGGAACTCTTACCTTTCACCCCATCTGCCTGGCTCAAACTTACAGCCTGGGAGGGCATATCCCCAAATATAAATTCCTGCCACCAAGCCAGTCAGTCTCCCTTTCATTTAACCCTGCACTTTCCCCCAAAGCACAATGATGCCTGCTTCAGCCTGAGGCAGTTAACCAACAATCCTGAAATTCTAAACACTCTCCTATCAGATGTAGAAAACAAAGACTTGTCTCTGGGTCTGGTCATCACCCATGCCCCCTCACTGTGACCCCCACTGCTGTCAGACATCATGGAAAACATAAACATGCATCCAGCTACAGAGCAGTCTGGGCTCTTGATGGACAGTTAACCTCACTGTCATCTGCATTTCCCAACCCATACACCCTTTTTGGATGTTACTGCCAGATGCCACCTGGCTTCCATATCTAGATTTATTTAGTGATTTGTTTATTTCCATGTCTAGATTTAAAGGATGCCTTCGTCTGCTTGCAAGTTGCTCCTTTCGAGTGGGAAAATCCTGAGATACAGAGCAACACACTTGGACTCAATTGTCACAAGGGACAAAATGCTAGCACTATTTTCAGGGAGGCTCTAACAACAGATTTGGTCAAGGCATCCGCACCTTTTCTCTGAGACAACCTATTTTTCTGTCCTTCCTACTTGCTGTCATAGTTACTTGAGAAAAAAATAATAAACTGGCAAACTGCTAAAATACCTCTCCTTCCTAAAGCCAATTCAAGATCTTCAAGCTCTTAATGCCAATGCAACTGCCCTCCACAGACACTGCTTCAGACTTCTGCCACCCACAGCCCTCCTCTGGTGTCTCTGCCTGGACCTAAAGATTGCCTTCTTCTGTCTCTGATCGGCTCCTGTCAGCCAGCCCCTTTTTGTCTTTAAATGGAAACACCCTAGTCCTGAACTCAAAAGTCAACTACCTGAACTCAACCTCCCAGATGTTCCAAAATTCATATGCCCTCTTCGGAGAAGCCCGCACGGGTTTTTGTTTAGTGACACTCAAGTTCCACTTGTGTTTAATGACACTCAAGCAGCCTGCCAGAAAGACGCAAAAGCTCTGCTACAGTAGCTGGCAAAACTGGCTATAAGAAAAAAAAAACTGTAAATTTCTTGGAGCTTCTGGCTTCTGTAAAATCTAAATCCTCCAGTTCATAAAAACAATGATGCTTACTCAGACTATGAGCCCCTGAGAGTGCCAGGGAACTACCTGTATCGATTACTTGTATCTGGTTGCTAAAGGTTGCTTCCCCACTTTGTCTCTGTGCTCTAACAGCCAGTGTCCTTCTGATCAAGAAAACTGACGAACTCACCTCAGGCCATGACCTAACTGTCCGGGTGTCCCATGCTGTCCTGGACCGCATGAACAAGGGCAGCTAGACCACTGCATATGCTGAGCACATCCTGCTTATGGATGGGAGTAGCTCTGTCAGGAGTGAAGTCTGACAGGCTAGAGATGCTGCGGTCACCTTGGACAAGGCTATTTTGGTCAAAGCTCTCCTGCCCAGATGACTGGCACACTGCAACTGTTGCTGTTGTTTGGTAATTTATCACCCAGGGTGCCGAAATCATTTGCACTCCAAATAATCCAATTTAGAGGCTCAAGCTCCTATGGGGATCCAGTTTACCAAAGCATCAACCCCAGTCATCAAAGCTTTATCCAGGACTCCCAGAAGATCCATCTTGATCAGAGCCAGAACTGCCCCCTCTGTAGGTTCTGCAAGCTGAAGCCACAGTGCTGGCACCTGTAGCCCTGCAGTCAGCACAGGCTTCGGTGTCTGTGTCATCAGCCCGGACCACCATCCAGCATGACTTAGGGCTCCTCTGCACCTAAGGCTGCCTAAGAGAAGAAAAATCTATCGGGTCCTGATGTGAGAAATCATCCCCGGATACGGGTTATTCTTGGTTATTGGCAGTGAGGACGGGCATCTATTTGTATCAGAGATAATTCAAGAACTGACAGAACTATTAAAGATTAAATAAAAGTACATAAGCATCAGGTCGCAAGCTCTAAAAAGGTGAAGGAATAAAGCAACCCTACAGCAACAGATCATAACCAGTTCCACAAAGACTGGCTGAAAGACCAGCTATGGCTGTTGATACTCCTGCACACATATATAACCCAGGTGCACATTAACTGCTTCTACAAGTTTTGCAAATCCAGCCTAAGGTCCACTGGACAGTTTATCTGGACTCTAAATAGAGACAACACACTCAAACTCCTGCTCTGTTCACTCCAGAGACTGACCAGTCCACACACAGCTGAAGCCTGAGAACACTGTACACAGGACTGTCCCATATCTATTCCCCCTGATCTTCATGTCTTTTCAGGTTACTGACCCCACTCCTTCCTTCACAGCTCCCTTGCTAACTGTGTATGTGGCCTTAGTTCTATGGGTGTTTGCCCCAGGAGAATGAAAAATGATCAGTAAGATTCTTACAAATGGTAAACATCTGACAAGCATCCAAGATACACTGGACACTCTCCTAGATCGGATGAACTCCTTCACTCCCTTGTCAGAGTCAATTTAGGGAAAAACCCTACAATAAGGGAAACAAACCACAAATTTCTGGTGGTAAAACTTTCAGTATTGGGGACCTTGGCTAAGGTCCATCCTAAGACCACTAGTGGACGGCCATAATGGTATTGCTTCTAGTTGGGTCTTAGCTCAAAAGATCACATGTAATGTGCTGGGTGTCTTAGTTACTCTTTACTCATTGTTGTGACAAAATACCTGACTCTTAAAGTTAGGGAAGGAAAGGTTTATTTCTTACAGTTCTTGCAGGTTTCAGTCCACATTCAGTTGGCTCCAAGAGGGAGGGTGGCAGGCTGCCATTCATGCCCTGTTGCAAACAGCAAAGCACAAATCAGCTAGAGAGAGAGAGAGAGAGAGAGAGAGAGAGAGAGAGAGAGAGAGAGAGAGAACTTCTTCTCACCAATACATTGTATTCTGGCTCCACCCCTGGGCAGTGAAACATTCACACCACCAATTCAAGCGCTAGACAATAAACTAATCACAGACGCTAGATTTGGTCAAGTCCATAATTGCATGAGGCTGACATAAACCATGACACCCCACAAAGATTTGACAGAGAAACCAAGAAAAGGGGGAAAATGTAACAGAAAATTAACCCCCCATCCCAACAAGTACACTTCAGTTTCTTAGTTCCCAGGTAACAGTTCCCACTGCAGTTCTGATTGCTTCTGTCTCTTAGAAATAGCTGGTCACTATGATGCGTATTTTAAGAACCAGTCACAGACAGCCATGTATATGCCATTGTACTTTCACTTGTCAACTTCATCAAAACTGCCGTGTATGAGCCTGCAGGGCCTGATAATTTTGAGGAACAATTGATTCCTAGTCAGTCCCTGTCCAACGTCAAATAAATAAGCCTCCAAATCCTGGGTGTTGTTTTGGTGTCTCTGTTTATTGTAGCAATGGCGCTTAAATTCACCAAGTGCCCTCGAGTACCGGAGCCAGTTTCTGGGTGAAACAGTGTACGTTCATCAACAGGTAAGTGGGTGAAGAAAATGTGGTATTTATGCACAATAGATTACTACTCTGCCATGAAAAGGATAATCTTTAGACATCTGTGCACCTTGAAACCTTATTAAGTGAAACAACTCAGACACACAAGATTAAATATCACATGGTTTCTCTTATATGAAAACCTCTCTCATATATTTCTATTTATACTTATATTTATAACATATAATAAGGAGAGTAGGGAGAGACAAAGACAGAGAGAGAGAGAGAGAGAGAGAGAGAGTCAGAGACAGATTGTAATCTAGCAGAGATTATGTATCTAGATTGTGTACCTTGATTTGGTACAATTGTCTTACATATTTTATGTGTTGTTTGAACTATTAGTCTGGTTTTTAGTCTGCACATGATGATTAACTTTCAAGTTCTTGCTGATAAATAAATGAATAAGTAAATGAATTTGATGCTAAAAAAAAATAAAAGAGGGTTGAGAGAAAGGTAAAAGAAAGAATCGAAATGTGTTACATGCCTTTACTAATTCCCTACAGTGAATGTAATCTTTACGGGTTGCAAATATGTAGTAAGGAAGGCAGGAAGAGAGAAAGAGAGAGAGGAGAGAAAGAGAGAGGAGAGAGAAAGAGAAAGAGAAAGAGAGAAAGAGAAAGAGAGAAAGAGAAGGAGAGAGAGAGAGTGAGAAAGAAAGAGAGAAAGAAAGAATTTTGCCATGACTTAGTGGCTATGCTGTCTAAATAAATGTGTCCTATTTTTTAAAACTTAAATTTATGTTAAAGAATAGTCCAGGTCAGAAAGGGATGCTAATCAACTCAGAAGCAAGAGACTTGTGCACTGGTTATTAATGGTGAATTAATGTTAATGACTTCTGCTTGGTGCTGCATAACTAATGAGCTACTTCCAAAACACTGGGACTTTGCAACAGTGGTTGCTTAAAAAATGTGATACTGCTGAAGGAAAAAATAGCCAAACAATGTTCTTTTCCAGGTCATTAACAGCAGAGTGAATAAATATCAACAACAAGAACAGGGAAAACAACATTCTAACATATTCTGGTACTTCTTCTGGGATTAATTAAGTAGCAACTCATTTATAATAATGAGAACATTACTTCTGAGCAAACAACCTTTTAATTCATAGTCATTTTAGACACAAGGGTGGGCCTGACAACTGGTAAAAGAAATCATTTAATTATTTCTTCATCATGAGCAAAATAAACAGCTTTGATAGCTTTCAAGTGAAATGACAGCAACTCTGACTGACCTGGTAAGATCCTGAGGCAAAATTATCTACTAATGACTTTCAGCTTTCATATTAGTAAGTCTAAGAATGTTCTGGAAAGAGTAGACCTCGTGACAGAGCCAGGTTTTCCAGCTGACTGTATTCCACTCACACACAATAGCATGGGATTCATCTGAACAGCTCCAGGGAAATGGCAGAACTGCATGTCCTAAATTATACCTGAGCAATTTTACAAAAGTACCATTATCTACCACCATCCTGTTTATCCTTAAAACTTAGTTTCCTGAAATCACATTTCTAAAAGTGACATTTAGTAATTCACAGAGTATTTATGCGTGCAGTCCCACTGTCATGCTATAACCTCTCTTGAATTTCTCCTTTCTTTGATTTGCCAGAACTTTCTCATCCTAATACAAATTTTACTGCCATCTCTTTGTTTTTATACTTCATATCTTTTAGTTTATTGAATTTATATTTTTTGGTTTCAGGCAATAAAATCTATTAAAATCATGATAGTCACATGGGTGCTTTTTTACTTCACCTAAACGTTTTACATTCAAAGAAAAACTGGAGATATATTAAAATTATTCCAGATTTGTTCAAGTAATTACTATATCTTTGATAGTTTTGTATGATTTTACTAAAAGTCACAGAAAGGATAAGGCTTCAGCTTTATCTTATATTTCATGTAAATAAAATTAATGGATCTTTTTCCTACTAAAGAATTTTTAAATATGTTTATATAAATTCAAACATGTAAGTGTTTTCCAGTATCACCAGTTAGTTCTTGAAACCAGCAAGAATTGAAACATTTCCTAAATGTATGAGAAGTTTATTTCTCTAATTGAGACTATGGAAAATGAATCCTCACACAGGAGTGGGTCATTGTAATATTTTGAGAACTTTATGGTCATCTAGAATATTCCCTGAATCCTGAACTCCAGTTTAGAAAACCTATATGTCTTATTTTTCCTCCAATTCTTTCAGGTATGCTGACCACTATAAAGCCAATCACAAAGCAAAGGGACTTTTGCAGAAATTTTCTGATGAGATCTTATTGTAAATGATTTGTCCTCTGTTCTGTAATCCTGGTGGATCAGTGGCTGCCTTCCTTCCATGGAAATATGGAGGGCAGAAAAGAAAATCTTGAAAGTACTTTCAGCTGGTAAAGCTGGAAGGGATGTACTTGTTTGCTTCAGGAGTTTCCTTTCCACAGAAGGCCAATAAATATGTGACTATTTTTCTAGGGCCAAATGTGGATTTTAGCAGGAGGAAGAGCTGGCCCAAATCCATTTAAATACTTCCCTGAACACTACCAGAGAGGAGGAAATGGTCCTCCAATATTTGAGGTGTGAGAGGTGCTCTGAAATGCACTTCTGAAGGACAAAGATATTAAAAAGGAAGCATCTAATGAAGAGGGAGATTTGCCCCTGTCTAGAACTTGAGCTACCTAGCTGGGGGCCAGACTCCTCAGAGATACTGCGGAGGCACCAATGGTAGACTTCTTTGATGCTTCATAGAGTTCTACCAAGGCCCTCTGTGCTCCTGGCCAGAACTTCAGTGGTAAGTCGTCCACCGGTGTCAAGGAGCTCACTGCAGCAGCTGTATCAGAGGCCACTTCATGGTAATCTCAGGTCATTCCTGTCATCCATCTGGGCTTTTCTGTAACACTGCAATAGAAACTCGCTGGTGCTCTCACCCCAGCTCAACCTGGAGCTCCAAATGGGTTAAAGTACCCTGATACAAACTTCTGACTCGTGAATGAAAGTGAAGAGAATAAAGAACACATTCTTTCTCTCTAAATCACTGATTCCCAAGTTCATACACCACAGGTCTTCAGCAGGCCTCCTGGTATTGAATACCCAGTCAACCCCAGATTGACCGACTCGCTAGGACATAATTATGCAGGTTCTTCCTCTTGCTTTATTACACTATCCCTTGTCCCTCCCTGTGCTCTGAGGTCACATGCCCCAGTACATCAGGCAGTTTCCACTTTCTGAGGAGCCGGAGCTGACACCGCCTGCTGGAGGTAAAGACGACTCTAAGCTTACACGGAACTGACCCAAGCGAGAAATTTCGCATTGCTGTGTCTTAACGCACAACACTGCCCACTTCTTAAGTAACGAGCATCCCCACTTCAACTAATGACTGAAGCAAGAGGCAACCACGTAAAAGAAAGTGTCATGCCAAACTGGCGAACTACTACAGCCGAGCTGGCGAAAGGGAGGTGATTTAATATTAAATTAACATTAAATCCTCCTAGACATGTCAATCTTCCATAAACCTGGAAATTCTGATGCCCAAGTTGATCCTAAAATTTTATTTAAACATAAGTGGAGAACTGCCCAATACTTAAGAGTGAAAGAGAGGAAAGAACAACTGGGATAGGAGAAAGGAGAAAAGGAGGAAAGGAAAAGATTATATGTATGTAGGTAACATATATAAATGTATATGTGTATATATATTTGCAAGATACATAACTCTATTATTAATCTCTGTTGGTTCATCAAAAAGAACAATTTGTCCAATCACTGTTTGATTGTTTGATCATTTTTATACCTAGATCTTGTAACCTGAAAAACTACTTCAAAGATAACAATATGTAATATATTAACTAGCATTAATTTCCTACTATTTTTGAACTTCTGTATCCTTTCTCTCTTTCTTTCTGTTTTTCTTTAAACAAAAATAAAATAAAAAGAATCTACCCAACTTCTCATCCAGGGCCACAGGACGGTTATGCCACTGGATACATCTCTAAGGGGTAGCTACTTGAGAGACTGAAAAGGATTGCAAGTTTGATCCCAGCCTGCAAAACTTAGTGAGATTTTGTTGCAAAACAAAAATACTGTTACAGAACAGGGCTGAGAATATAGTGCGGCACCCTTTTCTGTCCATGCCGCGTCCTAGTCCATCCACGCCTTGTGACAATCGCTTCTCCAGGAAAAGGACACCGCATGTGGGAATTGGGCGCGGGGATCTTGAAATGTTTTGTACTGATAATTGTAATTTGTGTAGTTCACATGTGTATGTTTTTATGTAATGCTCAATATGGAGTCGAGGGTGGAGACTCCAGGG
>PVLA01011276.1:0-54756 GCA_004027455.1 Hydrochoerus hydrochaeris
CCTTCTTCCTTCTTTTTTCCCAGACATGGGGTCTCACTACGTAGTTCACTCTGGTCTTGCATTCACTATCTAGCACAGGCTGGTCTCAAACTTGCACTGATCTTTGTCTCAGCCTTTCAAATGCTGGAATTACTTCTTGTGCTTTTCATTTTTTAATTATTACTAGAACAAACATTTACTGAGACACTTTTGTGAGTGCTTAATAGTCAATTTATTCTCTCACAGTGATCAAGCTTATCTGATACAGTGCTTATACAAAACTCCTAAGAAAACACAAAACATTCAAGCACACTATTCAAAGTTACACTGCTAGGATGTGGAAAAATAGGATTTGAACATGGAAAATTTAAACACAAAATCTCTTTTCTCAAGTATAGATCACTGATGATTTCTTTTCTTTTTTATAATTTTTAGGGCTGGGGGTTTAGCTCATCAGTGTAAGTGCCTGCCTGGCAAGCATGAGGTCATGAGTTCAATCCCCGGTACCAAAAAAAATTTTTTTTTAAGTTTTATTAGTACATGTTTCTAGTATGTAATGTTAAATTTCATCATAGGGAGATGGTGCACATACATAACAGTATAATTTTCATGTCCCTTCTCCCTCTACCCCATCTCTTAGTTCCTGTCCTGTTTGAAAAAGGTATGACAGTATTTTTTATGGTGAGACCCTGTTTTTCACCCCTGGATGAAAAAAAGAAATCATGGTTAAAGTGACCTACTCTACCGTGAAGGCCTCATTCTTTCCTGAGAACAGCCCTATAAACAGTCTTTGATGCTCAGAAAGTTGGGTGAACACTTTCCTGCATCTTTTGTCATGGCAGACAATGAGGCTGTAACAATTGGGCCCAGCAGTTACCTCAGTAGTGGCCATTCTTAAAAGGACTCAGTCATTTCCTTGGGCTTATTGAAAGTGATAAAGTAAGGTTCTCTCCTGAGCAAGTGAGACATGGTGAGAGAATGTGAAAATCCCGTGGTGAGTGAAGGATGTCTAAATGAGAGACCAGGAGACAGCAGGCAGAGCGGCTAAAATGGAACAGGGCACTCAGAGGCAGGAGATTCACACCTTGGCCAGAGGTACTGCAGGGAAGAGGGATTTTAGAGGAGAAACTCATGGTCAGTCACACTGTAGAATCAGAGAGAATGAGCCTCATAGTCTGGAAGCTCCAACACAACTTGGAGGAACAGGCAGTGAAAGGGCCACTGTCCAGTGACTAGAGTTCTCAGATACCCAAAATCCTGGTATTTAACTTTATTCTGCAGCCCTATGACCCAAGAGCCATGCTGAGATTGATAACTTGGAACTCTGGAGTTAATGGGGGTTTTCAAGCATGTTTTGTCACTTAATCCCAGACTCAGTTATTTCAGTAATTCCCTCTTGAACTGACAGGTCCTATGACTGTGTTGCCTCCATGTGATTTGAATGGCCCAGGTGGATTGTTTGTTACTGTTACTGGTCTCCAGTCTGCAGAAACCTCAATCCCTGTAAAGTTGCTTGGATTCAGTGTCATAGGATCTGCACAAAAATTATAACCATTGGTGAGGGACATGAACTGGTGTCCAATCTGCAGAAACCTCAATACCTGTATAGTTGCTTGCATTTAGTGCCATAGGATCTGTAGAAAAGTTATGATGTTGGTGAGGGAAATGAACTGGTGTCCAATCTGCAGAAACCTCAATATCTGTATAGTTGCTTGTATTCAGTGCCATAGGATCTGTAGAAAAGTCATGATGTTGGTGAGGGATGTGACCTGGTGTCCAATTTGCAGAGACCTCAATACCTGTATAGTTGCTTGGATCCAGTGCCATAGTATCTGTAGAAAAATTACAATGTTGGTGAGGGACATGATATAACATCATGTGTGATGTTATGAGAGGATTCTTGGGAAAACCTTAAAAAAGGACTAGGAGGATTTTCCTTCAGGAGCCCTAAGGAGAGGCAGTACATTTGCAGAAGCATACTGTGCATGTGTGTATGGGAAGGGGAAATATAGGTCTCAAAGTATGAGAAGTAAGTTGTCAAATGTATTGCACAGAGGGAGGCTTATGAAACTATAATTTCCCTTTAACTGAGCAGCATTGGACATCCATTAGCTTTAAAATGACAAAAATTCATAATACTAAATGTAGGTAAAGGAGTCACAATGAAATCTATTTCCTCTCCAGTGTAAGGGAAGGCAAGGGAACTATGATTGTATAGTGAATTGGTGAATAAGGTTGAATTAGTCATTCCCTAATAATACAAACACATCACCAGCAGATGCTAATTTTTCTTGTCTCTTCAATCCACACTAGATACTATTATCCCTCAGTTGGCTCCTGCCTTGTCTAGATTCCCAGTCAGACATTTAACCTAGCTTTCCTCACTACACCCTCTTCCCATTTGGATGGTATTAGTGATTGAACCTAATACCTACTGCATGCTAGGTAAGTGCTCTCCCACCAATCACATCTCCAACCTTTTGAAGTTTTTACCTTGAGACAGGCTCCCTAACTTGATAAGCTGCTCAGGCTGAACTTGATCTTGAAATTTTCCTGCCTTAACCTCCTAAGTAGCTGGGATTATAAACAGGCATGGATCATAGCACCCACTTAGCTCTAGTCACCTTGATGTGATTGTAGAATCTCTCTCAGATCAGGAGCTTGGAACATGATCCTTTGTTTCTTGGGAAAAGTTCTTGGTTGCTTCACAGTCAATAACTTACTCCTAAGAAGGGAAAAGCAGTAAACTCCACAACTCACATCTGTATCTTTCAAACGCTTCACACACCTATCATTTTATTTCATTTTTACACTTGAACTATCCTCCCTGAGGAGAATCCCAGGAAAGGACGATACAAACTCCTGATCCTGAAGTTGTAAGAAACATATCTGCCTGCTCAATTATTCTTTGTGATCTTTGGAAGACCTTAACGAGTCAGAAGCTGAATTTTCCATTTTTATGTATTTCAAAACAAAACTCACAGCCTAAAATTAGAAAAACATAATGTATCGAAGAGTTCCTGCCATGAATGTGGGCTCCTATGCAAGTGATCAGTAAGTACATTTGCTGCATCTGACTCTTATAAATTTGGGCTTATTAGAGTACCTGAGGAAGCTCAAGAACTCCAAAGCTCTTTGTAAACAGAAGGTTCCTCAGATATTATCTGAGGCTTCAAATTTTATTTTTTCTTTGGGAAAAACTGCAAACATTCAGCAAAAGAATGTCAAACTAATACCAATCTGAATTCCATGAGCTGCAAAAGCCTGATGGTGTCACACAGTTGTGCAACTGTAGCCAATGGGATGAGGCCTTCCATAATTCTTCTGAATGATGAGCCTAAGGTGCTTCAACTGTTTTCAGTTGGACCAAAATTTTGTTTCACAGACTCAACTCAGGTTTTTTTGTTGTGATCGCTACCATTTTAAAAAAAATATTTAAGTGCTATCTGTAGCCATTATCGTAATGGACAATTCTTGCACTTGGTAAGGAAGATGTACTGCATCTACAATTAATCAAGCTCCTATTAAGTCTGAAGCATAGAACTAGATGGAGGTACACAGCGAATAAAATTGTGACACCAAGAAGTTGGGTGGTATAACAGCTTAGGCTTAATTCCTTTACTGTGACTTAATTTCATGACTCCACACAAATCAAATTCCTACCATACAATTTGGTCCTCTGCTCTTTTCTCAATAGTAATAAAACACTAACACTCTGAATGCAACAAGATATTTAGGTAGCATTGCATCTAAAATTCCCTAACCTGGGAAACATTCTATGCCCATTGAACACTCCTTAATTTCAATAATCATAAATATTATGTACTAAATTTCAGTCCTTGCCAGCACACACATACCTTTCCATGGTGTCCTTCACATCCTAGTGAAAAAAAGAACACAATTTAAAAATAATGGACTTTCCTCACTTACAAAGTTTTGTCCCATTCTCAGAAGTACCTGATAATATTGAGAATGGAGATTTTCCCAGTTTGAAAGACAATAAGGTAAAAACTCAATGCAACCAACCCATGACTACCCATGAGGTGATTTAAATAATATATGGTTCTTTAACTTATTTTACAGATGCATGTAATGATTCACTATTATTTTCTAGGTATGATCAAGCCTTGTAAAATCAAAGATAAACAAATAATAATTCCATAAAAGTTTACATGGGTTTGGTGAGGAGACAAGTAAATGAGTCTTTTAGAAAGTATCTCTTCTCATTTTACATGTTAACTCAAATGAACCTAACCACTACTTGAATTACATGTATAGGAAATTGTTTCTAATTCTATTTTTACTTAGCTTAGTCAGTTAAATGCAGTTGAATATATTTATTATTGAAAAAGCTATAAGGAAAAAACTAAGGTGTGCAATATTTAATACCAGCCACAATGCTTTGTTTCCCAATCCATTGTCCTAAAATTTATAATATTTGCTCTGAATTTCAGGTTCTGTTATGCCAGTTTAGTCCCCATCTTTCATGGTTTTTAGTCAGCTATTCACTGTATCATTGCAGACACACTTTTATTTGGACAGAAATCTGGCAATGCACTTGCTGCTCTTTACCTGAGGTGTCCTTCCTCCTTCTAAGTCCTAAGCAAAAATTAAGGCAACAGCTGGGCCCACATACACATAGAGAGTCTTACTCTTCATAATAGTGCCCTCATTCTGTAAACCAAACAAAATTATGTTTAAACAAAACAAAATCATATTTAGAGTTAAAGGGGTTTGGTTGTGGAAGCTATAACTACGGTCACTTCTTTGCAAAAGATCATCTTTGTGCTCTTGAGTCATCCCAGGAGTATACCTGCCTGTTGAATCATAAACCTGAGTCTTCTGCCAAATTAAAATCTTTTTCTAGTCCTGCCTATCAACATATATACTTAATATTGACTGTGTTGGAGTATTGGGGCTTGGCCCATCTGGAGACATAGACATCTCAGTCTCTTATGTATTACTATACTCATTTCTGTTTTTTGCTTTATGTGCTCACTCTACCCTTAACACAGACAATTGGGGTTCTTTGACAGGTCCCCAATAATCATTAGTCTGGCCAAGATGATGGTTCATCCAAATAAAGTCCTCAACCCTGGCTGGACCTAACCCAGATTTTATTAATTCATGAAGAAGGGAGTGACTTGAGGATGAGTGACTATGAGAATGGTGGGAAATGGTGAGTACTATGAGCTCAGCTAGTGAGGAGGTCTGAAAGCACCTCTGCAATATGCAGAGAGAAGGATTGCAGAAAGACCAATCTGCATAACACAATCAAGGTAGCATTTAATATCTAGAGGGTGGTGCTTCAGCCTTGATTTGCAAGCTTTTGTGTTCTGGGGAGTCATTGACTCTTATCTTGAGGCCAGAATCCAGTCACAGCCTTGGAGTGGTGGCTCTCCATCTCCCCTGGCTCAACCCTGTTTTGATGGGAATCAAGGATCAGGGAAATATTGATTGTTGCCTAGCATCAAAGACTAAACATCAATACCTCAGCTAGCCCTATTTACATTGCTTAGAGCCAGTTGAAGGAAAAAGGAAATGGTTCAGTGATATCTATACACAGCAGTGCATGGAGACAGGACCAGGTTTAGCCAAAGTGGAAGTAACTGTCCTCTGTTCAAGGGGAGTCATCCAGAGAGCCCTCTGCATCTCCTGATATAAACTTTGCAAAAATGAGAACTAACTTGTAAGAAAAAGTTGAGCCTGTGTGGTATCCACTTGCATTAGATCGAGTAACCATATTAAAATCCACTATGTGGGTGCTATAAACACAAGAACTGGATATAGTTGCAAAGCTAGGATTAACTGTCACACCATTCTGGATAAGCTAAAGATGCACCCATTAGAACCCAAGAGGTGAATAAAATCTATCAGGTAAGCTATAGCCAGCTTGAAAATAACTTAAACTTTGAAAGTACTCCCCTACCCAAATGCACATCCAGTTGGACAGAAGAATTATTGGGAATGGGGTATATGCTCTGTTTAAGCATTGTAGTTAGCTAAGGATACAGTGACACTTAAGGGAAATGTAGAATGCTCTACTAAAAAATGAGGCTTTTTCCTTAAAGTCAGCAGAGACATCAGTGGCTACAGGGAAATAACCACACAGGAGAGAAAAAACCATCTTCTTAGGGAATGGAAGGACAAGAATCCAGAGAAATAATAAATTATTAAAATTTCAATTTTGTAACAGAAACTGATAAGAAATACAGACTCAAACAGAGGAGCCAGGCCTACAATGAGGGGAACCAGGCCCATGCCGCCATTGTGAAGTGAGTTCCAGCTTGCCGGTGCTGGCCTGGGAACAGTTTGGGACCACCAATCCTGGTGGCTGGGTGCCTGCCCAGAGGCCTAGGACACAGGACTAGGCTCCAGAGGTTTGGTGGGCTTGAGTGGACCGTGCCCAGCATCCTTCATTCAGCAAGGGGAGCCAGGCCTGCTTCACATGGGGAGCCAAAGCTGCGGGAGTCCCAGTAGCAGAGGATGCAGGAGGTGATTTCTAACATATCCAGGGAAGCATTGGAACATCACTGGAAACACGGAAATATAGGAAAATGACAAAATGAAAGACTAAAATGCAATCTCAAACCTCCAGCTCATCCCAAGAAAGCCAAGGGGCCATGTACATAAAAGAAAATACTAGTCATATACCTGAAACTCCTGAAAAGATATCAACTGAAATAAAGAAGCAAGTACGGGAAGCTATGAAGGAACTCAAATCAGAAATAATCTCCCAGGTAAAAGAAGAAATGATAAAAGTAGTGAAAGAAATAGTGAACACATCTAAAGAAGACATAGATAAAAACTGGGGGAACAAAGCAAAATGATAGAATCCCTGAATGAACAGTATAAGAAACAAACAGTACATGAAGCAGATTCAAAGAGATATACAGGAAATCAAAAATTCTATTTAAATTTGCAAAACCACCTCAATGAAAGTGAAGATAGAATCTCAGACCTTGAAGATTGCAGCTAGTGAACAAGAAAGGAAAGATCTTCTAAAAATAACAAGGAATCAGGAAATAACAACTTAACAGCTGCAAGATGATGCAAAGAAAAACAACATAAGATCAACAGGGATAAATGAAAAAGAAGAGGACAACATAAATGATATCAAGAGGCTATTTACAGAAGTAATAGCTGAAAACTTCCCAAACATGAGTATGGAAACTGACATACAGATTAGTGAAGCATATGGAACTCCAAATAGCCATAATAAAACAAAACTACACCCAGACATATAATAATCACCATCCCAGAAATCCAACATGAAAACAAAATATTAAAAGCTGTTAGAGAGAAAAGATAGATCACCTATAAAGGAAAACCTATCAGAATCACAGCCGACTTCTCAACACAAACAATGAAGTAAAGAAGACCATGGAGTGAAGTGTTTCAGATCCTAAAGGAAAACGACTTCAAACCCAGACTGCTGTACCCTGAAAAACTGTCCTTCAAAATTCACAGAGAAATAAGATACTTCCATGGCAAAGCACAGCTGAAGAACTTCATAATCACCAAACCAACCCTTCAAAGAATACTCAAAGACATTCTAGATACACATAGGAAAAAAACCACTAAGCAAGACAGACAATTAAACAGAATGGAAAGGTAAAGATACAACAGCAGAAAAATGGCATGTTAACAATAAAATGATATGTAACAGTTATAACCATTAATTGACCAATTCACCAATTAAAAGAAACAGACTGGCAGGATGGATCAAGAAACAATGTCCAACTATATGTTGTCTACAAGAAACCCATCTAACCCAAAAGGAAATTCATAGATTGAAAGCCCAAAGATGGAAAACAATACTTCATGCAACCTGAACTCAAAAAAAAAAACAAAAAAAAAACACAAAAAAACGGGGGTAGCTATGCTGTTTGTAGACCATGTGAACTTCAAACCAAAAATGATACAAGGAGATAAAGAAGGTCACTACATACTAGTTAGGTGAAAACTTAAGAGGAAGAGATAACAAATATATATGCACTAAATTCCAGAGCACAAGCTATACAAAGCAAATATTAACAGAAATGATAAACCAAATAAGCAATAACACATGCCATTGACACAAAGGGACAGATCAACAAGACAGGAAATCAGCAAAGAACAGAACGGAATCACACCTGTGAACAAATGGACTTGATACACGTACACAGAATGTTCCATCCAACAGCATCAGAATATACATTCTTCTCAGCAGTACATGGGACATTCTCTAAAATAGGTCATATACTAGCCCACAGAACATATTTAAGTAAAAGTAAAAGAATTGAAATTATCCCATGCATGTTATTGGATCATAGTGCCATGAAAGTAGAAATTAATGATAAAAGTAACTGAAAAAACCAAATAAACACATGGAAATTGAATAACAAACTTTTGAGCAATCAGTGAGTCACAGAAAATTAAAGAAGAAATTAATTTAACTTCATTAAATTAAGTTGTATTTAATACAAATATAACTTACTGGAACCTGTGGGATGCAATGAAAGTGGCGCTCAGAGAAAAATTTATTGCACTGAGTTCCCACATTAGGAAAACAGAATGAACACAAATAAACAACCTTATACTACACCTCAAACATCTAGAAAATGAAGAGCAAGCCAAGCCCAAAGAAGGGAGGAAATTATAAGATCAGAGCAGAAATTAACACAATAGAGACTAAGAAAACAATACAAAGAATCAATGAATCAAAGAGTTGGTTCTTTGAAAGAATAAATAAAATTGATAAACCCCTAGCCAACCTAATTAAAAAAGGAAAGAAAAGACTCAAATTCATGCCATACAGAATGAAAAACGTGAAATGACTACTGACTCTGGAAATACCAATCATCAACACCTATTTTGAAAACTTCTACTCTCATAGGTTCAATAATACAGAAGAAATGGACAGATTCCTAGAAACATATGAACCACCAAAGCTGGATCAAGAATATGTAAAACTGCTGAATAATGCAATTTCTATTAATGAAATTGAAAATGTAATTCGATCCCTATCAACAAAGAAGAGCCCAGGCCTAGATAGATTCACTGTGGAATTCTATAAGAAATACAAAGAAGACTTAATGCTAACACTCCTCAAACTCTTCAATGAAATGGAAAGGGAAGCAATTCTCCCTAAGTCATTTCTGGAAGCAAATATCACTCTAGTACCAAAACCTGAGAAAGACCCAACTAAAAAAGAGAACTACAGGCCAATCTCCCTAATGAACATAGATGCAAAAATTCTCAGTAAAATATTGACAAACAGGATGCAGCAAATCATCGAGAAGATTATACACCATGACCAAGTGGGATTCATCCCAGGCATGCAGGGATGGTTCAACATACATAAATCAATAAATGCAGTCCACCATATCAATAGAGCTGAAGGTAAGAATCACATGATCATTTTTATAGGTGCAGAAAAAGCTTTTGATAAGATCCAACAGTCATTCATGATAAGAACCTTACAGAAAATTGGAATAGATGGTCTTTACCTTAATCTGATAGAGGCCATCTATGACAAACCAACAGCCAGGGTCATTTTAAATGGCCCCAAACTGAAAGCCTTTAACTTAAAATCAGGCTCAAGACAAGGATGTCCCTTATCACCACTCTTATTCAACATAGTACTGGAGATACTAGCCAGAGCAATTAGACAAGAGAGAGAAATAAAAGGAGTAAAGATAGGAAAAGAGGAAGTTAAACTATCATTATTTGAGGATGACATGATACTACACATAGAAGACCCCCAAAACTCCATTTAAAGACTTCTGGATATAATAAATAAATTCAGCAATGTAGCTGGATAGAAAGTCAAAACTCAAAAATCAACAGCATTCTTACACACTACCAACAAAATCACCAAGAGAGAAATAAAAGAAGCCACACCCTTCACACTAGGAAAAAAAAAAAAAACTAAGGAATTAATTTAATGAAAAAAGTAAAAGTGTTGTACAGGGAAAATTATAATACCCTGATTTACAATTATAAATCAAATAGGACCTCAGTAAAGGGAAAGACATCCCTTGTTCATGGATAGGAAGAATAAATATTGTGAAAATGACCATTCTCCAAAAATTGTTATACAGTGATTCAATGCAATCCCAATGACAATACCACTAACATACCTCATTGATCTAGAAAAATTACTCCTAAAATTCATCTGGAACCAGAAGAGACCTAGAATAGCACAGGCAATTCTAAGCAGCAAAGCCAAGGCAGGAGGCATCACATTGCCTTACTTGAAGTTATACTACACAGGTACTGTAATAAAATCAACATGGTACTGGAATTAAAACAGAGTTGAAGATAAATGGAATAGAGTAGAAGATACAACCACAACTACAAACACACTCAACCACCTCGTCTTTGATAAAAGGGCCAAACATGTACACTGGAAGAATGATAGTCTCTTTAATAAACTGGAAAAACTGGCTATCCATATGCTGAAAAGTAAAAGTAGACCCATGCCTATCACCATGTACTAAACTGAAATCTAAATGGATCAAAGATCTAAATATTAAAACAGAAACAATAAACCTCTTGGAAGACAAAATAGGTAAAAATCTTAAAGAAATAGGGGTAGGTAGAGAATTCATGAACAAAAATCAAACTGCATGGGAAATACTTCCAAGAATTAATAACTGGGATCACATCTTATTAAAGGGTTTCTGTATGTCGAAATAAATCTCCAGCATATTGAAAAGAAAACCCACAAAGTGGGAAAAAATCTTAGTGAACTGTCCCTCAGACAAAGGACTTCTGTCTGGAACTTGTAAAGAATTTTAAAAAAATCAGATCCCTGAAATTCAAAGACCCAATCCAAAAATGGGCATCCAAGACAAACACACAGTTCTCAGATGAAGAAATATGAATGGCAAATGAATACATAAAAAATGTTCATCATCACTGGTCATTAGAGAAATACAAATACCATTCCACAGTGATATATGTTCACCCATGTTTATAGCAGCATAATTTGTAATAGTTATATCTTGGAAACAACCTAAGTGCCCATCAAGTGAGGAATGGATAAAAAAATTGTGGTAGTTTTATACAATGGAGTAGTACTCAGCTATAAAGAATGATCACATTGAGATATTTATAAATAAATGGATGCAAGTTGAGTCCATACTCATAAGTGAAATAAGTCAAACTCACATGTATAAATACCTTATACTCTCCCTAGTATAAGAAATGGTAAGAGTACAGAAGATTTTATGGTAATTATGGTTCCCCATTATATTACTTTGAAGCTTTATGTTTTCCTTCATTGGTTGGAATGGTTTTATTCTGTTTTGTTTGATCTTATTATATGTGATGGTATGAATAGTTACTTTGAAGAATAGACAATATGGCAGCCATTGCTAACTTAATATCATCTGTCTCTGAAGTCCTATCACGCTTTTATTTTTCTATTACCATTGGTTCTATCATGTTGTGTCTTATTGGATTTTAATATGTATGATAGTATAAACAATTTTTTTTATGGAAAATGAGATATTATAGTAGCCATTTTCATCTTCTGTTATTTGGTTCAGACTGCCTTGTAATACTTTCATTCTCTTGAGTCGTTTTATTCTATTTTGTTATGTTTGATATTATTGTGTGTGAAGCTAAGATCACCTATTTCAAAGAAAGAGACATTATGATAGCTACTGCTAATATCCAATTGTCTTGTTGTGAAGTGCTGTGTTGCTTACATTGTTCTTTTCTGATCTCCTTTGATCTGTCCTCTTTTGTTTTATTCTCTTTAAAAAATGATAAGATACACAAGGAAAAATGAATGTATGACTCATACTCAGGGGAAAACTGAACAGTAACAAACTGAAAATATCTCTGAGTGACCCTGGATATTGGATTTAAGAGAGAAAGACTTCCAAGGAAATATTCTAAGGTTAAAAATGTAAGGACCACTAAGCTAGAGGAAATAAAGGATGCAAACAATCATTTGAAGTAAAGATTCTTCAATAAAGAGAAGAGATGTTTAAAAATGAAAATTTTCATATGTTTAAGCAAAATAACAAATAAAAATTCCATGGATTTAACAACAGATTAAGATAGTAAATGAAAGGTTGACTGAACTTGAAGATGCTTCTCATGAGAATTTTCAATCAAAAATGAGGGTACACACCTCAGTGGTAGAGTGCTTGGTTACTGTATGAAAGATACTGGGTCTTAAAAAAGAAAAGTTTCAAATTACAGAAAAGAGAAAACTAGGTGTGGTCATCATGTGTGTAACACCAGCACACTGGAAGACTGAGGCAGAAGAATTGCAAGTTCAAGCCCAGCCTATGCCATTTAGGGACTCAGTGAGACTCTAATTCAAAATAAACAATATGAAATAGTTCTAGAGATGTAACTCTGTTTGAACGCCCTGAGTTAAATCCTCTGATAGACTCCCAATTAAAAAAAAAAGGAAAAGGAAAAGAAAAAGAAAAAAAGAAAATGAAACAAAAACATTGATATGATGAAGACAGCTTCAGTGACATGAGACATGTGAGATGACATCCAATGCACACAGCAGTACATATGCAATGGGTATTCCTGGAGAACAAGAGAGAAGCAAGTGAAGAAATAATGATGAAAAAATGTTTACAGGTTCTATAAAAGATTTTAATAACCCACAGAGGCTCAGTGAACCAAATTAGAGAAACAAGATGACTTAAACATAAGGCAGACAGGCTTCTGAAAATCAAAAACAGAGGAAAAGGCTAGAAATGCTGCTCAGTGGTAGGGCACTTGCTTAGCATGTGGGAAGCCCTGGGAATCATGTAATTTAGTTCAGCCATTATGGTAAACAGTATAGAAGATCTTCAAAATATTAGAAATATATATATATATATATATATATATATATATATATATATGCTAGAATATATCATTATGAGGAAGACAAGAAAGAGGGAAGTGGGTCCCCTAGATCTTGGAATAATCTAAAGTGTGAAT
Source organism: Hydrochoerus hydrochaeris (assembly GCA_004027455.1). Taxonomy (NCBI): domain Eukaryota; kingdom Metazoa; phylum Chordata; class Mammalia; order Rodentia; family Hydrochaeridae; genus Hydrochoerus; species Hydrochoerus hydrochaeris. The sequence continues at coordinate 12,925 of PVLA01011276.1, forward strand.
TGAAGCCCATGGAGAGAGTCAGAAGAAAAAGTTCAATGAAGAAATAGTCAGTAGCCAGTGGCACCTTTGCCCTGACACAGACTCACTGTGCAAAAGGAGCTGTTTGAACCTGGGGATGCACCTTCACAGTGACATTGATGGCTTGTGACTCCAGAGGCCTCTGCAGAAAGATGCAGCAGTGGAGGGGAGCAGCAGACGTGGAGGACTGCACTGGCTGATGGTGAGTACAGAGGACTTAGTCCTCCCATGGTGGAGAGCAATTAGCCTGGAGCCAACTTGGAGCCAAACTGGCTGAGCTTGGAACTCTGAACGTTGCCAGCTTGCCAGGCAGGTACTCGTGCCCATTGAGCTAAATCCCTGCCCCTCATCTAGCAGCTCCCAGCAGGGCTTAGACCCAAGGAAACTGCTTGGACTGTGGCAAGCACGATAGGTCTGGTCTCAGGGTAGGACTATTGAGATTATCTGCTACCCCGCCAAAAGGTACTGCTGGCTTTCTGGGATAGGTGGGCTTGATCCAGTACTGTTTTTCCACAGGTTGTTTACTAGTGAAACCAGAGAGAATCTTGGAAGTGGAATTTTTTGGTTTTTTGTTTGTCTGTTTCTTTTTCTCACTTTCTCTTGCATTTTATGAGTGTGAAGGTAATTCCTAACCTCTTTGTAGGTATGGTTCTGTTCTTCTTTTTATCTCTTTTATCTCTCTTTTCCTTCAGTCTTCTGCACCAGTTTACCAAAGTTGATGTGATGCCCCCTTGTCCTCCAATCTTATTTATTTATTTGGTACTGGTCTTTGAACTCATGACCTCTTGCTTGCCAGACAGGTACTTAAACCACTGAGCCAAACCCCAGCCCAGCCCCTCCAACCTTATTTCTAATCTCTTTCTCTTCTTCCACTTATTTCTAATCTCTTTGTCTTCTTCCACTTCTCTATTTTCTCCTTACTCCATTTTAAAGTTTCACCCCTGAAGGCAAAATTGACACATTAAGCACTTACGCATTGCATATAATTATCTGGCCTGTTTTACATTTTGTTATATAATCACAGAATTAGTTGATATGGTTAAAAGATGCAAATTAAGGGTTGGCTCAGTTTGTCATTTTATAGATCATGTTTGATGCTATTGGTACCACTATAGCCAAAACTGACATAATTGTTCTAAACAGCTGCTGGTCCTGGTATTCTATGACTGAGACTAAGGGTCACAGAAAATACTATGGCACAGTGTCAGAGAACCAAGGACTGGGCCAAACAAGCAACAACTTCTCATCTTCAACAAATAAAGAGGTAAGATCTTCCAACAGACTCAAACCCCAAAATGAAATATACCTGGAAGATACCTCAGAGAAAAAGTCACCACCTATGGGTCCTAAAACTACCAATAAAGCAACCCACCAGAGGCAACTTACAAGCATCATCCAAGGAATTAAACCAAAAAAAAAAAAACCCAAAAAACCAAAAAAACAACAGAGAAATGATCAAAAAAATCTACAGCCATTCATATCATAGTCAAGATTCTAGAAATTCTACACAAGAATAAAATCCTAAAAGCTGCTAGAGAAAAGAAACAAATCATCTATAAAGGAAAGCCCATCAGAATTACAGCTGACTTTTCAGCACAAACTCTCAAGTCAAGGAAAGCTTGGAATGAAACATTGAAAGTTCTAAAGGAAAACAACTTTCAACCCAATTGATGTACCCTGCAAAATTATCTTTTAAAACTGATGGAGAAACAAGATATTTTCATGACAAAGAATATTTGAGGAAATTTATGACCACCAAACCAGCACTCCAAAATGTTCTGAAGGACATTCTAGAAAGATAATAAGGACTACAGTTCCATGAACTTCAACAGAAGGAATCCTCCAAGGAAGGCAAACAATGGGAGGGGGGAGTCAACAACAGAAAAATTACACGACAAGGATAAGTCAATACATATCAGTTATAACCATCAATGTTAATGGTCTCAGTTCACCAATCAAAAGACACAGACTGGCAGAATGGATCAAGAAGCAAGATCAAACAATATCCTGCATATAAGCAACACATTTAATTTAAAAAGATATTCATAGACTGAAAGTAAAAGGACAGAAAACTATACTCCATGTCACAGGAACCCAGAAAAAAAGCAGGAATAGCTATTCTATTTGCAGACAAAGTGAATTTAAAGCCACAACTGATTAAGAGAGATAAAGAAAGTCACTACATCCTTATAAAGAGAACAATCAAAGAGGAAGAGATGACAATCATAAATGTATATGCAACAAATTACAGTGCCCCCAATCATAAAAAACAATTATTAATGGACATGAAAAATCAAATAAACCCCAATACAGTTGTATTGGGAGAACTTAATACCCCACTGTCATAAAAAGACAGATCAACTAGACAAAATAATGAAATATTAGAACTAAATCAAACTTTTTAACAAATGGACTTAGTAGATGTCTATAGTATTCCACCCCACAACTCAGAATACACATTCTCAGCTTCACATGGGACATTCTCCAAAATAGACCATATACAGTTCAGGGATTTAGCTCAGTGGCTTAAGTGCCTGCCTGGCAAGTGCGAGGTTGTGAGTTTGATCCCTGGTACAAAAAACAAACAAAACAAAACAACCCAAAATAGACCATATACTGGCTCATAGGAAATGCTTAAGTAAATTCAAAGGAATTGAAATTATCCCATGCATACTATCAGATCACAATGCAATGAAACTGGAATTCCACAGCAAAAGCAATCCCAATAACTTCATTAACACTTGGTAATTAAATAGCACCCTACTGAATACCAATAGGTTGCAGATGAAATTAAAGAAGAAATTAGACAGTTTTTTTTTTTTACCATTGAATGATAATGACAGTACAACATACTGGAACTTGTGGGACACAATAAAGCACTCTTAAGAGAGACATTTCCAATCAGGAAAACATAGCAAATGCACATAAACAACTTAATGCTGAACCTCAAACTTCTAGAAAAAGAAGAGCAAGTTAAGCCAAAAGCTCATAGGAAGGAGGAAATTATAAAGATCAGCACAGAAATCGACACACTGGAGGCTAAAAAACAATACAAAGAATGACTGGATCAAAGAGTTAGTTCTTTGAAAGATTAAATAAAACTGACAAACCCTTAGCCAACCTTATAAAAAAAAGGGAAAGAAAATACTCAAATCCATGAAATTAAGAATGAAAAGGGTGCAGACTGGGCAGAAATCCAGAAGACCATCTACACCTACTTTGAAAACTTGTATTCTAATAAGATGGAAAATACAGAAGAAATGGACAGGTTCGTAGATACATATGAATTACCAGAGCTGAATCAAGATGATACAAAAATCCTAAGACCAATATCAATGAAATTGCAGATATAACTATAAACCTATCAACAAAGAAAAGCTCAGGCCCTGACAGATTCACTGCTAAATTCTACAAGAAATTTAGAGAGGACCTAACACCACTACTTCTCAAACTCTTTAATGAAATTGAAAGCGAAGCAATACTTCCAAATTCATTCCTGGATGCAAGCATTACTCTGATAACAAAACCAGAGAAGGACCCACTTGAAAAAGAGAATTACATGCCAATCACCCTGATGAACACTGATGCAAAAATACTTGCTAAGATACTAGTAAACAGACTGCAGCAAAGCATTAAGAAGATTATACACCATCATCAAGTGAGATTTACCCCAGTGATGCAGAGATGTTTCAACATATGTAAATCCATAAATGTAACATACCATACTAACAGAGCCAAGGGCAAAAATCATATCATCTCAATAGACACAGAAAAAGCTTTTGATAAAGTCCAGCACCGATTCGTGATAAAAAAAAAATCCTCAGAAAATTGCAATAGATGGTCTTTATCTCAATCTGATAAAAGCCATCTACAACACACCAACAACAAATGTCATATTGATTGTATAAAAAAATAGTTTTTCTCTCTAAAATCAAGAAAAAGACAAGGATGTCCACTGTCTCCACTCTTATTCAACATAGTCATGGAAACTTTAGCTGATGCAGTCATAAAGAGAAAGAAATAAAAGGAATAAAGATAAGAAAGGCAAAATACTTATTATGTTATTTGCAGATGACATGATACTCTACTTAGAAGACCCCAAAAACTTCTCTGAGAGATTACTAGATTTAATAAACAAGTTCAGAAACATAGCTGGATACAAAGTCAATGCTCAAAAATCAATAGCTTTTCTGTACACAAATAATAAGCCCATTGAGAGAATTCAGGGAAATAACACTTTTAAAATAACATCCATGTAAGCAGGGATTTACCTCAGCAGCATAAGCGCTTGCCTTGCAAGTACAAGGTCATGAGTTCAATCCCTGGTACAAAAAAAAAGAAAAAAAAGAAAAAAAGAAAATTAAATAAAAAATATAGCATCCAAAAAAATGAAATATTTAGGAATCAATCTAACAAAGGATGTAAAAGACCTCTACATTGAAAACTACATTACTCTGAAAAAGGAGATTAAAGAGGACATTAGAAAATGGAGAGGTATCCTATGCTTTTGGGTAGGAAGAACCAATGTGAAAATGGCTATACTTCCAAAACTGTGGTACAGATTCAGTTTAATTCCAATCAAAATTTCAATAGCATATCTCACCGAATTAGAGAAAGCAATCCTAAAATTCATTAGGAACAAGAAGAGATCTAGAATAGTAAAGGTAATCTTGGGTAACAGAGACAAAATGGGAGTATCAAAATACCTGGCTTGAAATTACACTGCGAACCTACTGTGATAAAAATAGTATGGTACTGGCAAAAAGACACCTGAAGATCAATGGAACAGGATAGAAGATCAGAAACAACTCCACACACACTAAGACATCTTATCTTTGACAAAGGTGCCAAATATATTCACTGGAAGGAAGATAGCTTCTTTAATAAATGGTGCTGGAAAAACTGGCTCTATACATATTGAAGATTAAAACTGGACCCATATCTTTCATTGTGCACTAAGTGGAAATCAGAATGGATCAAAGATCTTAATACTAAAATAAAGACATTAAATCTGTTGGAAGATAGAGTAGGTAAAACTCTTGAAGACATAGGTGTAGGCAAAGATTTTATGAACAAAAGCCCAGTTTCACAGGAACTATCACAGAGTCAACAACTGGGATCTCATCCTACTGAAAAGCTTTTGCACAGCAAAAGAAAACATCAACAGAGTGAAGAGACAAACCACAACATGAGAAAAAATGTTTCCAGCTGTTCCTCAGATAAATGATTACTATAAAAAATATATAAAGAACTAAAAAAAAAATCAGTCATCCTAGATTTAAAATCCAGCTGAAAAATGGCCTTCTGAGATGAATACATATTTCTTAGATGAAGAAATATGAACAGCAAATAAATATGTGAAAACATATTCAACATCACTGGTCATTTGAGAGATGCAAATTAAAACAACACTGAGATCTCACTTCACCCAAAAAAGAATCGCTGTTAACAAGAAATCAACCAATAACAAATACTGGAGGGGCTGTGGGGAAAAATGAAGTCTTTTCTACGGCTGATGAGAATGCAGAATGGTGCAACTACTGTGGAAATCAGTGTGGATATTTCTCAAAAACTAGGACTAGAGGTGCCATTCATCCCAGCTCTTTCTCTTCTGGGTATCTTCCCAAAAGAATTAGAAGCATTGTACTACAGTGATATACATGCACCCATGTTTACAGCAGCACAATTTGTAATAGCCAGCTGTTAGAAACAATCTAAATGCCCAATGACTGAGGAATGGATAAAAAACATGTGGTATTTTTATACAATGCACTACTTCTCATCCATAAAGAAGGATAAACTAGAGACTTTTATAGCTAAATTGATGCAACTTGAGACTATACACATTAGTGAAATAAATAAGACATGTATATATAAACATCATATTGTGTCACTTGTATGAGAAGCCAAAAATAATGCATGTGTGTGTGTGTGTGTGTGTACTACCGATTTCTCTGCATTCAGTGAAGAGAAAGATTTGTGCTGGTATTATTTAGACATTTGCAAGCAGATATCTTGTGCTCTGGGTGAATGATTTGGGGATGAAAATTTGCAGTGTGGTGTGTGTACCTGATTGATGAGTTTTGAAATTTTGCTTTGATTTTCTTCTTCATTTTTTCCTTCAAGGGACTTAAAAAATAACAATATATAAGTGGCATGTAATCTAGTAATCTAAATATTATGAATATGTCAAAAGGATGTGAATCAGTAATGTCAAATGCTATCTGCACCCTCATGATACTTACTGAGGCATTATTCAAAATATTCAAGTTATGGAGTCAATCATAGGAGCCATCAATGAATAAATGGATAAATATTTTATATATACAATGTAAAGCTCTTTGGTTTAAAAATAGAAACAAAGCAATTAATGTTCTCTTCTGCAGCAACATGAATGAATCTGGAGGAATTTAGGTTAAATGAAATAGGCCAGGACAGAAAAACATACTGCTTATTGTCAAATAAATATAGAGAATAAACTTAACAATACTTAACTTAGAATGAAGGAATATCTTCAAGAAATTCATTGCACAATACAGTGAATATATCTAGTAATAATGTATTATAGTCTTAAAAACTGCATAAAGAATACACTTTGCTGTTACCATAAGATAGAGATAAGTATATAAAGCAATGAGTAATTTAATTAGTTCCATTTAGACATTCCACAATGTATACATACTTCAAATGAATATGGTATATGTAATACATACAATTCTTATTTGACAATTAAGTAAATTCAACATAATAACATACAAAGAAAAAAGATTATAAAGAATTCTTAAGAATCTGTTTGCAAATTCAACAATTCAGATAAAATGCATAAACTGTTACAAAAATATGGATTTCCAAAAACTAATTTGAGAAGTATAGATTATCTAAATGACCCTGAGATGAGAAAAACAACTTAAAATTTTATACTTCCACAAAACAAAAATAAATAAATAAAAGCAAAACACACAAACAAAAATGGTGATATAGCTTCTGTGCTGAATTTTACTAAGTATTTAAAGAAAAAAATACAAGTTAGTCACAATTTTTTTCAAGGACTAAAATGGAAAAAGTCTCCACTGATTCTACAAGGGAAAGTACAACATCATTTGTAACTTGAAGTCCTTTTGCTTACTAGTGACTACACTGAATCATGAAAAGATGCTTGATAAATGCTTAGCACAGGATCACAGAAAAGAATGAATTAGAAAATGTCACTACAGACAGTAGATCTCCCCTTCTATATTCAATTTTTGCACTGTACATTGTAAGAATTGAAATAGGATTCATATATATATATACATATATATGCATATATATATAATTGCATATATATAAACTCTGGAAATGATTTACACTTCTGCGAGGTATTCACTGGCCCAAAGAACTTTATTACCAGCACTTGACAGTATGGCAACAGAAGAGAGAAGGAAATGCCTTCCATTTGTCCTGAATGTCAGAAGCTAAAACTTCCTGTGGAGTCTTACCTGCAGCATTGCCATCATTGACCCCTGCAGCCGATGCTGCACATCTGAGATGAGCTCTCTCACCAGCTGGCTCTGCCGGGTCAGCTCCATTTCAGATGCTGCCAGGCCATTCAGAATACCTTCCTCCTCTGTCTTCAGTTTTTGCAGTTGCCTCTCCTCTTCAGAGTGCAGGACGGCTCTCATTTGCTTAAATGCAGCCTGGACACTTTCTATCTCCTCCTGTATTTGATTCTTCAGGGATGAGAAAGAAAGAGTTACTCAGTCACATGAGATTGCAAACCACAAAAATAACTCTTTTCACTGGGTGATTCTCAGGAGAAGGGTGGTAAAAGAAGTTATTTATTCCTATTTTTATTTATTGATGTTTTTTGGTACCAGGAAACAAATTCAGGACCTTGTACTTGCCAGGCAGGCACTGCGTCACTAAGCCATATCCCTGGCCTAAGAGAAGTTCTTAGGGAAGCATAGTGTTCCTGTGATTTTTCCTTCCTGCCTTTAAATAAGTCAACATTATCAAGGCTCACCCTGCCCCAAAACAGAACACCCACCCAGCTGATCAGAACCCTCAATCTTCCTGCTTTACTCTTCATTGCACTTGGGCATTCTCTGCTACAATTTCAATGTAGAAGACAAAATCACGACCCAATGTCAAATGTCAGTTTCAAAAACCACCACAGTCATACAAGATTGTGTTCACTGACCATCTTCCCAAACACCCCTCACTGTGAACACCTCCCTCCAAACAGCCATACTCAACAGCGTAATCACTCTCCAGACTACACTCTGAAAAGTAAAAAGTATACACAGCACTCATCAAATGACTTCTGGACTAAACAAGTGCCAGTAGATAAAGAAAAAGGAACATCCTTTCCACTATCCTGTCAGATTTCTGGCTAATGCTCTTAGGAATCATGTTCTCATGCCTTCCAGGAAGTTCTTTCTTCTTCAATGTGAGCTTTCCACTTCTCAGACTCTTTCTTATCCTCCATCAGCTTCTTCAGTGTTTTATGCAGCTTCTCCTGTGAGAGAGGAATCACACCAGAGACAGGCTATGAATTTATCAGCACCTGGAGGATATATACATGTGGATGAATTCTGGTTGATTTGGCTCCTGTATGCCTGATGGCATCGGGACACTTGTTTTCTAGGGATATCCAACCTGGGCCAGAAAAACATCCAGACACACCCCTGCATGCCTGCTGTCATCATAGGAGTTCCAGTGTAGCCAGGTAGGCTGAGAGAAGAAGCAGCCCCACCACCACACACCCATGGCCATGAGGGATGCCTCAGTGTAGCTGCACGGGTCTATAGAAACCTACCCCATGCCCCACTTCCTCTCCAGTAACCTGGGTTCAGAGAAATCCAGGTTCCTTGCCCATTCCCCTACACCAAAGTGGGAAGTGCCTGTGACTCCACAACCAGCTTGTACAGAGGAACCCAGGAAAATGTCAAGACGAAGGAGCAGAAGAAAATTTCAGATCTCAATCCCACATAGAACAAATCTGGGAGACACCAACGTAGAAGAAAATGGAAGTTACAACCTGAAATTTCTGAAAGAATAGCAACTGAAGTAAAGAAACAACTTAATGAGGCTGTAAAAGTAAACAGATCAGAAATAATACCTCAGATAAAAGAAGAAATTACAAATGTAATAAAAGAAATGCTAAGTATATCAAAAAAAGACATGCAAAAGAGCATAGGAAAATTAGAGAAACATTGAATGAATATAGAAATAAATTACAATGTATGAAACAGATTCAAAGAGATATCCAGGAAATTAAAAACTCCACTGAAACCTGGCAAAACCACCTGAAAAAAACTGAAGATAGACTTTTCTGTCTTGAAGACAGGATTGTAACTAATGATTGTGAAAGGAAAGATCTCTTAAAAATAACAAGGAACCAGGAAGTAACAATTTAACAGCTGCAAGATAATGCAAAGAAAAATAATTTAAGTTTGATAGATATCAGTGAAAAAGCAGCGTTCAACACAAATGAAATAAAAAGAATATTTACAGAAGTACTAGCAGAAAACTTCCCAAACATGGAAAAATGATCTGGCACAGTTATAAGAGAGGCATATAGACCTCAACTACACATAACCAAAATAAATGTGTGTTGAGACATATAATAATCAAGATATCAAAAAAGATCCTAGAAATAAAGCACATAAACAGGATATTAAAGGTTGTTAGAGAAAAGACACTGATCATCTATAATGGAAAACCCATAGGAATTGCAGCAGACTTCTCAATACAAATCATCTAGTCAAGAAGAGCAAAATAACTTCCAACCCCAATTGATGTGCCCTGCAAAACAATCTTTCAAAAATAATGGAGAAGGAAGATCCTTCCACAACAAAGAACAACTGAAAAAAATTCATGACCAGAAAACCAACCCTACAAAGAATATTGAAAGATATTCTAGAGAGAGAGAAAAATTATCATGGTTCCAGGAGCAGTGGAAGAGTGGGATTGCTGAGTGGGGCAAGCAATAAAATAGAGGGGAAAAGGAGCCAAAGGCAGGACAATAGCAAGGCAGAGATGAGCCAGTGCATGTTGGTTGTAGCCATTAATGTCAATGGACTCCATTCACCAACAAAAAGAAACTCAGGCAGAGTGGATCAATAAACATGATCCTTCAGTATGTGGTATAGAAAAACATTTAACTCAAAAGACGATTCATAGACTGAAGGTCAAAGGAGAGAAAACAAGGTTCCATGCAGCAGGAAATCAGAAAAAAGTAGCAGTAGCTTGCCCATTAACCACAAAATGGATATGAAAGACATATTTTTATACAATGAAAAACTACTTAGCTATAAAGAAGAGTAATCTCAAGGATCTTGTAGATAAATGGATGCAGTTTGAGATCATACTCATGGGTGAAATAGTTCAGATTCATATTGGTGAACATTGTGTTATCTCCCTAGCATAAAAAAGTGAAGGCATTAGTGGGATACAAAATGTACAGTAGATATTACAAAAGTCAAAGTGGAGAAAATATCTAAAATAGGAAGGTAGAAACCATTGTTAATTTCTTATTATCTAGTTTTGAACTCATGTGCCACTTTCATTATTTTGTTTTGTTTGATTTTATTCTGTCTTGTTTTGTTTGATTTTATTATCTCTGATGGTATGGACAGGTACTTTGAAGAAAAGAAGAGGCATTATGGTAGGCATTGTTGATTTTCTATTATCTTGTTTTTTGAATTATTGTATTGTTTTTGTTTTTTGTTCTCATGGCTTTAATCTGTTTTATTTTGTTCGGTTTGATTCTTTAAAAAAAAAATCTGGTTGCTCTCCAAAGAAACCTGAGTTTCCTGGAAGTGAGAAAAAGTCAATGAGAAAAACATCTGAGGAGATGTTTTCTTTATGTCTCTAGATAACTTTTCTTACAGTATTAACCTCAACTCCATTTCACCAAGTGTAGGCTGATTCTTTCTGTTCTAGAATTGGAACTTGATCTGCGTCAAGGAAATAACTTGTATCCAAGTCATCTCATTTATTCATTTGCTGAAATAGGTAGTAATCAGAGCTTGTATTGCACACCACATTTCCACTCATCTAGTAAAAGTTATAAGAATTTTTGTTTTTCTCTAGGAACTTTTACTCAAGGATTATTTTACTTCAATGAACTGGAATCCACAGTATGTTAGGCTGCAGAAGATAACCCAAAATGGACACAAATCGGAGACCTGTTCAATGGTGGTAAACTAATTAAATTATAGTGCAAAATGGAAGTTTCCTCCCAGGTACTGATTGCTGTTCTATCATCCCACAATCCTGATCTCTTACCTGATACTCCTGTGCAGCCTCTTCCAGGAGAAGCACGTTGTGACCATGGTGCTCCTGAGAACGCTCACAAAGCCAGCAAATGACCTTCCCATCCTTCTTACAGAACAGCAGGAGTTTCTCCCCATGGAGGTCACAGTGATCTGCCTTTGGGCTCAGCGTCAACACCTTGAGCCTCTCTACTATGTTGGCTATATGGCGACTTGGCCTCAGGTTTTCAAACTGATAAGGGTCTCGGCACACAGGGCAGTGGCTCACTCTCTGTTCATGTTCCGTGGACTCATAGTTTGAAGTGATGCATGGTTTACAGAAAGTGTGGCCACAGTCCGTGCTCACAGGTTCCGTCATGAGCTCCAGGCAGATGGGGCAGGTCACCTCCTCCTCGACATTCTTCAGGACTGATGAAGCCATGGACACTGGTTCCCTTCTCCTGTCTGTCCTGACTGAGCTTTCTCCTGAAGTTGGGAAAATTAAAATGAGACAGAGTAAGAAAGATAGGAATAGAATGAAAACTGAGTAGGCAAGACCAACATATTGAAAGTCCAAAAAGCTAAAGAAGTGGAACAACAGAAGGAGTTTACTGATGTCATACTAATTATGTCATAATAATTTCAGGCACTTTACTCTCAGTTCATCATATGATTAAATTTATATATAGAATGATTTTCAGTGCTCCTTCCTTTACTTGAAAGGACAAGTAGAGTCCTTTTCTACCAACATTCTTGCCCCCACCAAAATCACAGGCTCAATGTTAAAACTATACAGCTTGTTAAATCATAGGACAACTGTGATACCTTTGCTATCAACATGTTGGTATTGTTATACTTCCTTTACAAAGCATCGTCTCCAACAGAGCTGCTCTAACTCCTGCATCTAAACAGTTTCATCACTTGCTATTCATATGCAGTAATTTATTTTTAATGAGAAAAAATAAGTTAATCCTTTTATTAAATGTACAAATACAACAGTGAATGACTTCCAAAGACAAAAAGGTGGTACCTTGGTTCGTGAACTTGAATTTTTATGCCACACTGTTTGCAAACTGATTTGGAGAATAGAATCAAATTTAATTTTTAGATTCAATTCTAAAATTATAGAGAAATCTGCTTTGTTTCTCATCTGGGTTTCAGCAGAGTGGCAGAGCACCTGTCTTGCAAGTGTGAGGTTGACAGTTTGATTATTGGTATACACACACACACACACACACAGAGAAAGAGAGAGAGAGAGAGAGAGAGAGAGAGAGAGAGAGAACAAGGCTGATTTGATTCTTTTCCAGTTGGGTGTGCAACCTGGAGAAAATTGAGATTGTGAACCAAGGTAATACTGTGTATTTTCTTTACTTTTACCTGGAATTAACCAGGTCTCTCCTCTACCCCACAGAGTTAGTTAAAAAAAAGAAATCTCTCCTCTACCCCACAGAGTTAATAAAAAAAATACAGGTCACTATACAGGCATAATAACATTCATAAAAATGTGGATTTAGAAACCAGCTTCTGACTACTAGTTGGTTCCGGGGAAACATTGTTTTGAACGTTAGGATTGTATCTTGGCCTTGAAATCCTAAAATTTACCAAGGACATGGAAAGTAGTCTAAAGGTATATGTGCATATGTGTGCTAGGGAGGGAGATGACATAAATATATTTTTAAAATATCAGGTGTCCAAGAGATGAAAAACGTAACCTCAGGGAAATTAGAAGTTAATTTTTTAGAGAAGTCTCCAAATATTAGATGTGATCTTCTGTCCACTCCTCTTCACGGACTCAGGACTTCTCCTCAGGTGTCCAAAGCTGTGTTAAGCTTTATTATTATTAATTATTATTAATGATGGGCTATGTCCCAGTAGCTTCACTTAAATCTGAACTTAAATATGATGCCAGAGACCAAACATTGTGTAAAACATTAGTATGGACTTGGAAATCATAGAAATTAAATAATCAGAAAAATGAAATGTGAAAAACAGTATTAGAGAAATGTACATGTACTGACAAAATTAAATGATGGTATAAAGCTGTTATGCTAGAATTCCAATCTAAAAATACAAGGTTTTAAAGAAGTCTAACAACTATGAAGGACATATGGATCAGAAAAGAGATAAAAGTATTAGGCATTAGAAATGACAGGTATAAATGGTCTGTTGATGTAGATAAAACATGTTCAACGATTTTAAAAATGACACTAATGGCTACTCTGCAAAGACCTGGTAATCTAGGGACATCACATAAGCCTAGACAGGAGAGAAAATTTGTCACCTCTCAAGAGAGCAAATATTTAGGGACTCTTCCTTAAGAATAAAGAGAATTAGTCCTGTCAGTTTTCACTCTAAGTACTGTAAGAAAGTCACAGGTAGAGTGAGATCCAAAGACATTGTTACAGTGAAAATCAAGGCACTCACAGTTTGCAATTGAAAGAGCCCTGGGGCGCTGACCCTCTAGCTCCAGGAAACAACTATGTGCCCTGGAAGTCAGGATCCTGGCACACTTAGCCAAGGTGAGATCACAAGTACAGGCTAGCAAGGAGGGTTAGGGTCGGTGGGGCAGCTCTGAGCCAGGAGAAGCACCTGTTTCTGTTGGAGAGGGATCCTGCCTGCTGGAAGCCTCACTCCCTCACTCTTCCAAGACCTCTGGATTGGTGCTGCAGGAAGTTGGGCTGCCTTCCCCCACCCCTGCTGCCACCTTGGCTCCTAAGAAAGGCTTCCAAACCAGGAAGGAAACGTACCAGAGGAAATGCAGCTTTTTCTTCTGTAATCTTCTGAGCTCTGTTCACCACGAACTGCTGAACACAGCCTTGGACATCTGAGAAGTCCTGAGTCCCTGAAGAGGAGGGGACAGGTCTACCCTATAGTTGCCCAGGTACCCCCCAAGGGAGCAGCCAGGTGAGAATTGAAAGTAAAGTGGTGAGGTGGAGCGAAGGGACACTGGGAACCAATGGGATGCCCCTGTGGAAGGCTGGAGCCCGGTGCTGCCAGGGTAATCCTGGGAGGAGCTCTGGCCAAAGAAACAAGTTCTGCCCCTTTCTATTTCCTTGTTTCAACCTCCAGTCTCTGCCCTGGGCTGTTCTATTACTATAGTCTTGAAATTGTTTGATTTTTATTTTACAGAGATACTATTTTCGTTTAATGATTTTTTTGCTCTGTGACAGTGTATTTTGTTACCCAGATGTGATTTTTAAAATTGTAATTATCAAGATGTTTTAATTGTGCAAACTAGTGGTTTGAAAGGTTTTTTTATTGCCATATGTTTTTAGTACATTAGGATTACAATCATTGTGGGGAGTCTGTACCTGTGCATAACAGAATAGTTGTTTCTTTTATTCTCCTTCCCTCATCTGCCCTCAAGTCCTCCACAAATTAGCTCTGCAGTGACCTCATCATGGATGCATTTATCTTGCTGGATATTCCAGCTCCCACCCTCTCTGTCCTGCTGTCTTACACCTGCCTTTTATCCACTACCACCTCATTTCCTTTCCCCCTAAAGTCTCAGAAAATTATCACTGTATTTTTTCTACCATATTTCATATTAACTCTACAAAGCATTAGAAGTTAGAAGAGGTGCCCTTTTAGGGAATGCCTGCTGCGGGCTGTTCTTGCTGCTGATATTTTAGCTGTGTTTTGCTCTTGGGTGGCAGATACTATTCTATACAGCTAAGTAAAAATACTGTGGGCAATTAGACATGGGGTGGCCCTGGACAGGTCAGTGCAGAAGAGAACTGTGGCTGGAGGCCTATTCACTGAAGGCCAGGCTTCAGGAACAAGTGGAAGGGCTTTGCCCACATATATCCCCTAGGGATGGACAGCAGTGACTGATGTTTTAAACAGGCACCAACCACCTTGGATATAAGATCAAAACCTTCTTAAACCATCCCTTTTAGGAAAGTCATTGTCCTTCCCATGTGAACTTGCTGTGTGACTTGCTTCCCTATTTGATCCCCATTTACTCAGTATTACCTAAGTGACTGCACTTGTAATCAGATTGGCTGACCATAGTTTTGTCCCACCTGACACCTGCCTTGTGGTGTTTGTTCTGCACAGTCCAAACAGGTCATTTTGAAGAGGAAGGGGTGAGAGTCACCACTCCTGCATCTTTTAAATCCCTAATGGTGACACTAATCTGTATGATGAATGGAGGAATTAGTGTTACTGCTTTTGTGTACTTTTTCAGAGGTGCAGTCAGATCTAGCAGACTGCACTTCACCTTTTCTGTTTTAGGAGCTCCCACTCCACAAGTAAGAGAACGATTGTTGAGATATTGCCATGGGCTGAATGTCTATTCCAATTATGTATTCTAGCACTGGGATGAGAATCACAGGATGGTGTTAGGGACTCTTTGGAATCACTGTGAGGCAGGAGTGAGCTATTTTTCCAGCCATCATCCATCACTGGATTCCAGCTGTGCCCCATCACCACACCCCTCTCTTTTAATCTGTTTGTGTCCAGTACTGTGTTCAGTAATAGCAAAGCTGACTGATACATATGTGTACATTCTAAGACAGCAATAGAAACTGACTATGCTTTTAGAAGTGCCAATAGTGTACTCAGAGATCTTAGATCTGACACTTCCTGTTTATGAAGCAGTTTACTACTGCTGCCCTTGAACTCAGATATATGCCAATCTCCTACTCCATGCTCTGAATTCAAGTACTGCTTTGCATATAGTAGAACTTACTAAACAGAGCACTTCTGTTTCCTCTCTCATATTCATTATCTTTAAATTGCTAGAGTTTTAGTTTATCTGAAAAATGTCTTCATTTGACAGAAGACAGACTGAAATATTTTCTTCATATGCAGGATTGTGGATTTTAATTTATATAGGTTTAATATAATATTATATAATTGAAAAATGTAATACCTAGACTTCTCAGTTTTCTATTACTATATTGAAATAAAAAGAGTAAGTTACCTATGAAAAGAAGAGGATGTATTTTGCCTCATAACATGAGTATTTACTCTGTGAACCCATTGCTTTTAGATAGCAAAAGGTGGTACAAAGCTGGGCACATCCCCTGTGATCCAAGAACCTCTACTTAGGCCCCATTTTCTGAAGGTTCACCCACTTCCCAGTGAACCACTTGAAGACCAATTCTCTAGCATTACCCATATGCAAGGATAAAACAAATGCTTCAAGATGGGCCAAATGTTTGAATCAATTGACAAAGATTTTAAATTAGTTTTTACAACTATGGTCAATGTGGTGAATTAACTAATTGTCTACTTGTAGCACTCAGCTGAAATAAATCAGTGCGAATCTGCGTGTAGAAAGTCCCCTTCAGGACTGTTGCCAAGAGCAGTAATCAGAATTGGAGAGGCAGATGTTGTCCTGTTGGTCCTCCTGGAGAAGATTGTCACATTGGCTATCCTGATAGGAAGTCATCTGTTCTCTCCCTCAGAGTACCTTGGGTCCTAACTGTCACTGCAGTTCTTTTTTGGGAAACACCAGTCCTTACCTTGAACTCTGTTTCCTGCCTCCAGTGTAGATCCTTCAGGCTGCTTGCACAACACCTTCATCCCCTGGTAGAAACATTCTGGCTACCACCACTCACCTTTGGGTCTTCCCAATGCAGATCCTGGATACAGACTTGCTTGAAACCTTGTGGGTTCTAGGCCTCCAGTGGGACCTGTGGAGTACATTGCGTTGGGCTTTAGGTCTCCAGCTGGACTTGAGCAGAACGTTGCCATGGGACCTGGATTTTTTGCTGGATTTTTTGGGTCTCTAGTGTGTGGACAGATTTCCTAACTGTCTTGCATTGGACTCTTTGAGAGGTCACTATAATGTAATCTTATAAATTAGGTGTCCTGTATTAAGTCTTTTCCCCTGTGAACTCTGATTACAACCAATTTGTGGAACATGCAACTTCTATAAATATAGATAATAAACTGCTTTTCTCTATGTGTATTTTCTGTACGTAATTGTTTCCAGATATCATTGTGGCAATTAATCTCATGGTACACTGTGACCTTAATTCTTTGAAGAGTCTAAGAAAAGTTGTTGATATTTACTTTGTTCAGTTTTTTTTTTAAGTATGAGAGTAATGAGTCTCAAGCTTGTTACGTGTTGGAACCCAAACTGGAAATTTCTGATGTTCTTTTCTATGTTTGCAGTAACTCTTTTGTTGGCATCCCCTTTCTCTGCTCAGCTGTCTCCATTTTTAAGGCTGCCGGTGCACCTTAGGCTTAGCTGAGGAAGAGATGGAGATCTAAATGTAAAAATGCAGGAGGTTCTCACCAAACACTGCATTCACTGCACAATTCTCCTTCTGTTTTATTGGAGGAGAAGAACAAACATTTTCCCTCATTCATTTGAAATACCACAATCTTCTCCATCAGTGAAATGACTAAAGCTAAGCAGGGCAAACAGAGTACTCAGCACATTACTATTCAGACTTACTCCAGATGGAGTTGTTACTACCTGTACAATCATGCATAATAAACACAATATTCAGCCTGGCATGGTAGCACATGCTTGTAATCCTAATAGTCTAGGAAGCTGAGACAGGAGGATAAAAAGTTCCAGCTCAGTCCAAGAAATAGAATGAGACCTTGCTACAGAATAAGAAATGAAAAGTACCTGGGGATGTAGCAGGATGGAGCTCAGTGTGAAGTTTCTAGATTCAATCCTCAATACCAAAAAAATAGAACCAATAAAATAATGACCACTTTTGTTTAAAAATACAGAAAAGGATTGTCAATGACAGGGAATTTTGCAGAAATATGAGAAATGACTAGATAGTTATGCAGTTAGAAACATTCATTTAGTAAACAAAAATATACAACTTGCTAATACATAGTCTGCGATCTTTTATTTGTGGGGGGGGATCCAGAAACAAACTCAAAACCTTGCACTTGTCAGGCAGCCATTGTGTCATTGAGCTATATCCCCAGGTGTAAATCTGTGATCTTTAAGTGTACTGTTTTTAAAAATACAGCTGGGGGATGTGGATGCATTTTTTTTTTGCATTTTTTTGTATTTAAAAAAACAGAAAAAACATAGAAATAATGCAGAATTTAAAAAAAACAGTAACAAAACAACATTAGTTAATATATTACATATTGTTTTATTAGAAGTAGTTGTTCAGGTTACAAGATCTAGCTGTAAAAAATGATCAAACAATGACAGCATAAACTGTTCTTTTTGATGAACTAAGAGAGATTAGTAGTATAGTTATCTGTCTTGCACACACATATACATACATAGTTATATTTGCATACCTATATACAGATAATCTTTTCATTTTTTCTTTTTCTCCTTTCCCCTATCTCAGTTGTTCTTTCCTTTTGAGCATTTTCTCTCCCTTTCATTATTACAATATCTATTGTACATTTTGGATCTTATTACCCTTTCAGTTTATTATTATTATTTAGGCAGGCCTTGAACTCATGGCGATCCTCCTGCCTCAACCTCTCAAATGCTAGGATTACAGGCATGTACCACCACTCCCAGCTGAAGCACTTTGTAAAAGATTGAGACTTTCATTTAGTAGCATTGATCCCTGAGCCAAGTAAGAGGCCCAGCAGGATAAGATTTTTGTCCCAGAAAATTCTCACTCAGAGAAAAAGAAAAATAGTCCCAAGAGATGGCACTAAATGGCATCAAAAGCATTTCCCCAGGCCCATGGTTCTCCCAGATGCAGCAAAAACAGTGAGCAATGTGAGGCTTCTCTGACTACACGATTAAAAAAAATTCCAATGCACTTTGTTCCATTCACTGTCCTCTTCCCCCTTCCCCTCCCACTCAGGACTCCTCCAACTCATCAAGCATTCCCAAGTGACAGGACAAAGGCTAGGCCCTCAGCCGGGTCTCAACTATTGAATCTCTCATGTCTTCTTTGAGGATTCAGGTTCTTCTTAAGCTTCTTGCCTTCAAAAGCAATTCAGAAATGACAGAGCTCAACCTAGGACTGGCTGGTCCGATTCTTGAATCCCAAGAAGTGAGAGAAGGGTCCACAAGACAGACAGAATGCACTGCAGGGAGGGGATTGAGGGAGGAGTAGAAAGAACTTTTAACTGAGACCACTGTTCTGGAGAGAGAATAAGCCAATACTGGAGAGAAAAAGGCAAGCAAGGGATTGGGGATTTAGCTCAGTGGCATAAGCGTCTGTCTGGCAAGAGCTAGGTTGTGAGTTAGATCCCTGGTACCAAAAAAAAAAAAAAAAAAAAAGCAAGCAGGGTGTGGTGGCCCATGCCTGTAATACCAGCACTTAGAAAGCTGAGGCAAGAGGATGGCTTCATGTTTTAGGTCAGCCTGGGTTTCATAATGAGTTCAAGGACTGCTTAAACTACATAGCAAGACCTTGTCTCAAAGAGCAAGAAAAACCAAAACCAAAGCAAACAAAAAGGTGGGGGTAAGGGTGGGGGTGAGGGTGGAGGTGGGGGGGAGGGGGGTGGGGAGCACCCACACTCTTCCCGGGAACCTTAGGGCGTTGGAGTTGACCAATGTTAGCTATTTAATTTTATTTCTGGAGCCTGTCTTTCACTTGGACTGTAAGAGGTTCTGGAATCTACTGGATGACTGTATAAGGGTAGCTAAGCTTACTGACTTTGGGACTCCTTTTCTGGAATTCATGTCTTTGTGATTCATGCTCTGTAATCTCCTGGACCCTACATCCCCTATCTGGAAATGTGTGTATAATTTCTGCCACACAGGATTGCTATATTAAAGTGGAAGAGTTGCAGCAACTCCCGCGTGGTAGCAAGATAGTAAATGTCCAATAAACGGCAATTATTTTTGTTGAATTTTAAGGCCCTCCCAGGCCTTAAAATCAGGGCATCTAGGAAAGGATCCACTAGTCCCAAACACTGACCTCAGGCAACAGTCAAACAGCCCCATCCTCCAGCTGACAGCGGAATCCCCGCCTCCCCCCACGACCCACCCACCACCCTCCAGCCCGGCCTGGCTGTTACCCCCACACACCCGCGCTTCATCATCTGTCTCTGCAAGGTTTATTTCCCACTGCCTACCACCCACAGCCCACCGCCCACCGCCCACATCCTACCTCCCACACCGCAAACACCAGCCCTGTCGTTCACTAGGATCCTTCCGCAGTGTTTTCACCTCTCCGTGTTGTTGACCATCACTTCGCAGCCCTCTGAGTAATACTAGTTAAGCACCATGGTTTCTACGAAAGGGGTCCCGATATTTGCAACACAGTGCCTATTATTATTATATTTACACTAGAGATACAATATGATATTTATAAATATGAGATTGGTTTATTTCATTTATGAGTATGGTCTCAAGTTGCCTTCATTCACCTATAAAAGCCTCAAGATTATCCTTTTTAAAGCTACGTAATATTCCATGGCATAAAAAATACATCTTTTTTATCCATTCTGCAGTTGATGGGTATTTTGGTTGTTTCCAAGATTTAGCTATTATAAATTGTGCTGCTTATAAACATGGTTGCACCTATATCACTGTGGCATGACATTTTCAATTTTTCTGGGAAAATACCCAGCAAGGGAATATCTGGATTGAATGAGGCTTCTGTAAGTCAGTGCATCCACATCTAAAATCACTTAATTTGGTCAAATGAAAATAAGCCAAAAATTTGAACAACAATCTGGGTTATTGCTTGCATGCTGAGCACTTATCTGAGATATGAGATAAATTTCCTTATTATTAGTTCTTTATTATTTAGTTTTTGTAAATGGTAGTTGGATTCCCACAAAATGTATTTTATAGGGACCAATATGTGGTTGATACCAGAAGTTTACACACACACAACACTAAATTTGTGAGAAAAAATGTATATGGCAAAACTGAAGTAATGCTGATAGTGGTACCAAAATGAGGCTTCTCTAGAGTTAACTGCAGTTACCCTTTGGATATTGTGGAACAGGTTTACTTCTCATGTTGTTTCTTTATGTTTTTTGTTTTTTTTTTGTTTTTTTGAGACAGGGTCTCACTGTATAGTTCAGGCTGGCCTTGAGCTCACTATGTAGCACAAGCTGGCCTTGAACTCTCACTGATTCTTGTCTCAGTCTTCTGATTGCTGGAATTACTTATTGTGTTTTTCATTTTTCAATTATTAATAAAATAAATATTTATTGAGACACTTCAGTAGGTGCTTAATACTCAGTTTATTCTCTCATAGTGATCAAATTTATCAGGTACAGAGCTGACGCAAAACTCAGAAGAAAACACAAACAGCATTCAAGCATATTATTCAAAGTTACACTGCTAGGGTATACAGTAATAGACTTTGAACATGGATATTATGAACATAAAATTTGTTTTCTGGAGTATAGATCATTGAAATTTTTTCTTTTAATTTTTATTTTTATTAGTACATGTTTGCAGTATATAATATTAAGTTCATCATGGAGAGATGGTACACATACTTAACACATTATAATTTTTTCATGTCTCCTCCTCCCTTTCCACCCTGCATCTTAATTCCTAACCTGTTTGAAAAAGATCTATAACACTATTATCTGTGCTGAGACTGCTTTTCACCCCTGCATGAGTGACCTACTCTACTGTGAAGGGCTCATTCTTTACTGAGAACACCCCTATAAAGACTCTTTGATGCTGAGAAAGTTGAGTGAAAACTTTCCTTCTTTTCTCAGTGGCAGAGAATGAGGCTGTAAAGATTGGGCCCAGCAGTTACCTCAGTAGTGGTCTTTCTTAAGAGGACTCAGTCATTTGCTTGGGTGTATGGAAAGTGAGAAAGTAAGGTTCTCTCCTGAGCAAGGGAGATACTGAGAAGAAAACAGTGCCAGAAAACATGTAGATCCCAGTGAGTGAAGGACGTACAAATGGAAGAGCAAGGCACTCAGAGGCAGGAGATGCACCTCAGCCAGAGGCATGAAAGGGAAGAGGGAGAATGTGTAAGAAAGGTCACACATCTGTCCCACACAATGTCACAGGCTCTAAATATCCCCCAGGACTGAAAAATGGAAACATTACCAGAAAAGAAACACCGAGAGAAATTATAGATCAGAAACCCGTAGTTGGTCTCTCCATAGGATGAGAAAGTATGAATCTAAGTCTGGAAACTTGGAGGAACAGGCAGCAAAAGGGCCACTGTCCAGGAATTAGAGTTCTCAGACACTCAAAAACATGGTACTAAGCTACATCCTGCCACCATATGTCCCAGGAGCCACATTTAGGTTGATAACTTGGAACTCTGAAGTTAAAGGGGGTTTTGAATATCTTCCATTGCATAATCCAATGCCCAGTTATTCTACCAGAAATTCAGTCTTGAATTGACAGGTTTTGTGGCTTTGCTGCCTCCATAAAATTTGAATTGCTGGAATGGATCATTTGCTATCTTTGTTGGATTGCTATGTGCAAAAGTGAAAATATTGTGGCTTGGATTCAGTGTCACAGAAGCTGTGGAAAAATGACAAAGTTGGTGAGGGACATTGTAGGAGACAATTTGAGTGACTCCTCTTGAATGCAGAACTATTGCTGCAACATTGGCTAAATGGAGATTTATTTCAGTATATTGATATGTACAGAGCTGACTATGATATTTCCTTGTCTCTTCAATTGGCTGTAAACATTGCAGATAAGGCTAGCAGAGGTACTGGCATGTAAACTCTAAAGCCTTCGGACAGTCTCCTATTTCTTTGCATAGTGCTCTCTGTAAAAGTTGAGCTCGGTGGGATGCAGAGCCATCAGCTCTAGGAATGTCAACTGGGTAAGAGCCTCAAAGCAAGAAGCTATGACTCTGCAGGGCACAAAATTTAGGTATCAGAAACTGAGGCAACAACTTCCTAAAACAATTCAATTATTACTTTAATTGAATTATGCAGATTGGTCCTTCTGCAGGTCATTGTCCCTGCATTTTGCAAAGACTCTTTCTCCCGACCTGGCTAGCCAGCTTGAGTTACTTATGTAGTTCTCACCATCCACACTAGCACTTATCCTGGAACCACTTTCATCTTCACAATACAGTAAATTCTGGGAGAGGCCTTGGATCAGGACCTTTGTCTGTATGTCATCACTAGGATTTGGTTTCGGATCCCTTGGCTGCCCTTAACTTTTAGTATGTCTTGGTGCCTTTACTCTCACTGTGAGTTGCACTGGAGGTGGTAGATTGGAATTAACTTGCTGGGATTCCAATAACATCTCAGTGAAATTATAAATATAACTTTTTGAATTGTGAAGAAGACTGACAAAGGGATTACGATACTTGGATCACAATACTCACTATTTGGGATTAGAGTAGGACATGATAATACACCATGTGTGATGTTACAAAAGCATCTTTGGGAAGACCTTAAAAGAGAACTGGAAGGAACTTCATTCAGGAGATTCAAGGAGAGGCAGTACATTTGCACGTGTCTGTGGAAAGAAGAACTAAAAGCCTCAAAATATGAGAAATAAGGTATGAAATATATTGAAGAGAGGGAAGCTTATGAAAGTATGATTCCCTTTAACCCAAGCATTGAACATGTACTAACTCTGAAATGACAAAAACTCATAGTAATAAATGTGGGCCAACGAGTCACAATGACATTTATTTCCTCTCCACTGTACCAGAAGGCAAGGGACTATAATCATCCAGTGAACTAGTGAATGAGGATGAATGGTCCTTCCCCAACAATACAATCATATTACCAGCAGAAACCAATTTTACCTTGTTTCCTATATCCAAATATGCACTGCACTCTCCCAATTAGCTCCTCACTTGTCTAGAATCCCATAGCCACACACTTAACCTACCTTTCCTTACTACAGCCTCTTCCCATTTGGGTGGTATTAGTGATTGAACCCAGTACCTACTCTATGCTAGGTAAGTGCCCTCCCACCAAGCACATCTCCAACCCTTTTACACTTTAACACTGAGGCACAGTTTCTTTGACTTGCTAAATTTTTCAGGCTTGAAGTTGATCTTGGAATGTTCCTGCCTCAATCTCCTGAGTAGCTAGATTATAGGCAGGCATGGATCATAGCACCCATAGCTCTACTCACCTTGATGTGATTGTAGAATCTCTTTCAGATCAGGAGCTTTGAACATGATCCTTTGTTTCTTGGGAAAAGTTCTTGGTTGCTTCACAGTCAATACCTTACTCCTAAGGAGGGAAAAACAATGAATTCCTCATCTCATTCTTCTTTTGTTTGAGACGCCACTCACATCTATTATTTCACCTAATTTTTTTTCATTCTCTGTCTTTTTGAGACACTGTCTCAATATATAGTTCAGGCTGCCCTTGAGCTCATTTTGTAGCTCAGGCTGGTCTTGAAATTTCAATCATCCTCTTGAGTCATCTTCCCAAGTGCTGGCATTTCAGTCATGTGCCACCACACCCAGATCATCTCATTTTTACACTTGATTTCTTCCCTGGTGACCTTGTGAAGGGACAAGGCAAACTCTGTCCTGATCCTGAAGTTCTAAGAATCATATCTGCCTTCTCA
Source organism: Hydrochoerus hydrochaeris (assembly GCA_004027455.1). Taxonomy (NCBI): domain Eukaryota; kingdom Metazoa; phylum Chordata; class Mammalia; order Rodentia; family Hydrochaeridae; genus Hydrochoerus; species Hydrochoerus hydrochaeris. Next base: position 37,570 of record PVLA01011276.1, read on the forward strand.
ATCATTCTGTATGATCTTTGGAAGATGGAAATTGATCAGAAGCAGAGTAATTTTTTTAAACTATTCTAAAACAAAATTGCTCCCATGCATTATTGTATTAAAAGACAGAATAATGCATGAAAGAGGTCCTGCCATGAATGTGGGCTCCTGAGAAACTGATCAATAATTACATTTACAACATCTGACTCTTGGGGATCATGGATATCAGGGTAGGACCCCTACCTGAGTGAAAATACCCAAGAACTCCAAAACTCTTTGTCAACAGAAAGGTTCTCAGATACCATCTGAGGTTTCAGGTTTTCTTTTTTCTCTGGGAAAAATTACAAACATTTGGAAAAAGAACCCCAAACTAATACTGATCTAAATTCCATGAGTTTGGCAAGCCTGATGCTGCCAGGCAGGTTTGCAATTGTAGACAGCAGGATGAGACCTTCCCAAATTCTTCTGAACATTGTGACTAAGGTGCTTCATCTGTTTGCACTTAGGTCAAAATTCTGTTTCACAGACTCAACTCATGTTTTTGGATGTGATCTCTACCATTATCACTAGAAAAATACAAACACTGTATGTAGGAATTATCTTAATGGACCATTTTTTCCAGTTGGTAAGGAAGATGTATTACATCTGCAATAAATCAAGCCCCTATTAAATCCAAAACCTATAACTAGATCGAGGTACACAGTGAATACAATGTTAACTCTAAGGAGCTTGATGGAGTAACACCTTAGGCTTAATTCCTCTACTGTTCTGTAGCATGACTGTGCACAAATCAAATTCTTACCACACAATTTGGTCATTTCCAGTCTATTTTCAATAGTAACAAAACAGTCAAACTCTGAATGTGATGAGACATTTATGTAGCACTACATCTAAAATTTCTGCTCTCATTGAACACTTCTAAACTTTTAATAACTACAAATTTCTTCTCATGCACAAAATGTCAATTCTTGCCTTCACCCACATACCTTTCCACAATGTCCTTCACATCCTAGTGAGAAAAAAGAAAACATGAGTAAGAAAAAATGTACTTTTCTCACTTACAAAGTCTTGTTATAGTCTCAGAAGCACCTGATATGTTGAGAATGGAGCTTTTACAGTACAAAAACAAGAGTTAAGATAAAACTCAATCCAAACACTTCATTGCTACCCATGAGATGGTTTAAATAATAAATGGCCCTTTCATTTATGTTACACATGCATATGACAATTTACTATTATTTTGTAGATATGAACAGGCCTTTCAGAATCAAAGATAAACAAATAATAATTCCAGAAAATTTTACATTTTTTTTTTTGCTGAAGGAACAAGTAAACAAGTATTTTAACAAGGATTTCTCCTGACTTTACATGTTAACTCAAATGGACCTAACCAGCACTTGAATTACATGTACAGGAAATTGTTTCCAAATCTATTTCTACTTAGCTTTGCCAATTAAATGCAGTTTAATATGTTCAGTAATGAAGAAGGTCTATGGCCATACCATTCTGAACATGCCCAATCTCACCAATAATGAAGCCATAAAAATAAACACTAGGATGTGTAATATTGAATACTAACCATGCTGCCTTCTCTCTCACAATCCTTTCTCCTAAAATTTTTAACATTCACCCTGAATTCCAGTTCTATTAGCCCAGTTTAGTCCCTATCCTTCATAGCTTTTAGTCAGCTATTCATTTTATCATTGCAGATATACTTTTGTTTGAACAGAAATCTGATAATGCACTTGCTACTCTTTACCCTAGATGTCCTTTCTCCCTTAAGTGTAAGCAAAAAATAAGCCAACAGCTGGATCTTAATACACATGCAGAGTTTTGCTCTTCATAATAGGATGCTTATAGTGCAAACCAAATAAAAATTATATTTAAACCAAACAACATTATGTTTAGAGGTAAAATGGGTCTGTTGCAGGAAGTTATAACTATGGCAACTGCTGAATTTTATAACAATGTTATCTTTACAGTTGTGTCTACTACTTTCTTTAAATTCAAGTTTTCTATCTACATGAACTTTCTTCTTAAGATATAAAAGCGATGTGACTCTCCTGATAGAAACTTTGCAGAACTGAGAACTTTGCTTCTAAGTTTTAACAAAAAGTGTGGAACATTAGTTCAGCTAACTATTTTAAAATCCAACTATGTGGCTGCTACTAACACAGGAACTGGATATAATTGCTGAGCTAGGATCAAGTGGCATATAAACCTGAATGTGGGGTAACAGTGAAGATAGTGGAACAGTAAGCATCAGTGTAAACAGCCTCTCTGGGGAAAACAGTCCAGATGTTGGAATATAGCATTCTGGTGGAGACAAGAAGGAAGGAAGTGGGTTCCCTCAACCCAGGAGAACCTAGAGTGAGAATTGAAGCCCACAGAAAGGATAAAAAAAGAACAAACTTAATAGAAGAAGGTGGTAGCTGGCAACACTTTCACCTGGAGCCATAACAACCATGTGAGAAGTGCAGTTGGAACCTGGGGATGCACAGCCACAGTGAAGCTTGTGGCTGGCAACCTGATGGCCTTGGCATGGAAACGAAGCAGTGGAGGGTAGTAGCATACTGGAAAACTGCACTGGCTGGTGGTGAGTGTTGGGACTCAGTCCTCCTTGAGAGTGGATGATTGGCCAGGGGCCATTTTGCAGTCAGGCAGGATAAGCCTAGAGCCAGAACTGCAGCTGGCTTCATTAAGTCAGATCTAGCTCAGAGCAGACTGGTGCAAATTTCTTGGACTGTGTCCTGCCCCTGTGTATGGTCCAAAAGCCACCTCCAAGGTTTCCCTAAAGCTATCCTCAACTAGCTCCACCTGCCTGGTGCATACTAATGTGGTGAAGGATTCCTGAGGTTAACTAGCTTGGGAGGGATGTACCAGTCTTCCATGACTCTGCTTGCATTCCAGTAGCCACCAGGATGCTGGGAAAAGCAGCAAACAGCCTTACACCAGCACACTTAATGGGCACCATCAGATATCCCTAGCCAGCACACATCAAAGAAATTATAACCAACACAGGAAGTGCCAGGGACCCCACTTCCCACTTGTCCAAAAGAAACCAGAAACATGACAAGAGGAAGAAGCAAAAGGCAGTCTCTGGCCTCCAACCCAAGAAGTAGTGGTCCAGGGGATGTGAACATGGAAGAGATTGGGAGTTGCACACCTGAAGTTTCTGAAGCAACAACAACTGAAATAAAGAAAAAACTTCATGAGGCTATAAAAGAACTTAGAACAGAAATACTATCTCAGGTAAAAGAAGAAATGAGAAACATAATAAAAGAATTGCTAAGCACCTCTAAAGAAGACACAGATGGAAGAATAGAGGAGAATAGAAAAAGGAGGGAAACCTTCAATGAAGGGTATAAAAAAGATTTAGAGCACATGAAACATTCAAAGAGATTACCAGGAAATTAAAAACTCCATTGAAAGCTGGCAAAACTGCTTAGAAGAAACTAAAGATAGACTATCAAACCTTGAAGACAGGTTTGCAGCTTGTGATCATGTAAGGAATGATCTCTTAAAAATAACAAAGAATCAGGAAGTAACAATACTGGAACATGACAAGAGGAACTATAACCTAAGAATAAAAAATGTAAATGAAGAATCAGGGGTAAACACAAATTAAATATAAAGGCTATTTACAGAAATAATTAAACTTCCCAAGCATAAGAAAAGGAAATGATATTCAGATAAGTGAGGCATACAGAACTCCAGCCAGCTATAACCAAAATAAATGTTCACCCAGACATATAATAATCAAGATCCCAGAAATTCAACAAAATAACAGAATGCTAAAAGCAGTCAGAGAAAAGAAACAGATCACATATAAAGGAAAACCCATCATAATCATGACAGACTTTTTGACACAAACCATCAAATCAAGAAGAGTTTGGAATGAAGTATTTCAAGCCCTGAAAGAAAATAATCTCCAACCCAGATTGATGTAACCTGCAAAACTATCTCTCAAAATTAATGGAGAAACAAGGTGCTTCCACAACAAAGAGGAACTGGGGGAGTTCATTGCCACCAAGCCAACCTTACAAAAAATACTGAAGGACATTCTAGAGAGAGAAAAAAGACCATGGTTTTAGGAAAAGCAGCAGAGGGGGCTCACTGAATGGGGCAGACAGTGGAATGGAGGGGAAAAGCAGACAACCAAAGGCAGAAAAATAGTATGGCAGAGATGAGGCAGAGAAGGTTGGCCATAGTCACTAATATAGACGGCCTCAATTCACCAGTAAAAAGAAACACAGGCAGAGTGGGTCAGGAGATAGGGCCCATCAATATGCTTCATATAAGAAATACATTTAACTTGAAAGGGAGTTTATAGACTGAAAGTCAAAGACAAGAAAACAATTCTTTATGTGATAGGGAACTAGAAAAAAGTGGGGGTAGATTGCCCATTAGCTAAAGATTGGTTAGAAAGCTATGACACTTTTATACAATGGAAAACTACTCAGCTATAAGAAAGAAAACCTTGAGGCTCTTGTAGGCAAATGGATACAACTTGAGATCCTGCTAAGGGTAAAAAGGTTCAGAATCACTTAGGTGAATAGTGTGTTGTCTCCCTAATATAAAAACTAAATGAGTTAGTGGGATCCAAAATGTACATTACATCCTGTGGAAATGAAAGGGAAGGAAATGTCTAAAAAGGGAAGGCATTGGCCATTGTTAGTCTATTATCATAATTTGAAACCCATATTGTTTTCATTGTTCTGTTTAGTTTGGTTATTCTGTTTCAGTTTACCTACTTGTATTAGATTTGTTGCATGGACAGCTACTCCAAAGATAGCAGGATATATTATGGTAACTATTTTTTATTTCATATTAGCTTGATCTGAAGCCCTGCATTGCTTTCACTGTTTTGTTTTGACTGTTTTTATTCTAATCTGTTTTGCTTGATAGTATCTAATCTGATGGTATAGGCAACTACTTTGAATACAATAAGATACACTATGATACACATTCTGGTTTGACTATTACATTCTTTTGGAGTCCTATAATGTCTCCAATGTTTTGTTTTTTATTGTTTTTTTTTCTGTAGTGTTTTGTTCAATTTTATATGCCTGATGATATGGGCAATTCTTTGGAAGATAACAAGAGGCAGTATGGAGGCCATTATTGATTCCTTATATTTTGTTTTTAAGTCATGTACCATGTCGATCCTTTTGTTTTCATTGACTCTATTTTGTTTTGTCTCATTTGGTTTTATTCTCTTAAAAAAAACCTGAATGTGCTAAAGATGCACCCATAAGAATGGAAGAGGTACATAGAATGCATCAGTTAAGCTATGGTCAACTTGAAAATGGCTTTCTTTCTTTCTTTCTTTCTTTCTTTCTTTCTTTCTTTCTTTCTTTTAAATTTTAATTTCAATTTTTTAAGAGAATGAAACCAAACAAAATTATAGAGAACTGTTTTATGTCCTTGTTGTGCTAAAGGAAAGTTTTTATTTGTAATCCCAAGGAGAAGTTATTAGAATTCTAGTGAGTTAATTCCAATCTATCATTTCTACTGCAATCCATGGCAAGAAGAAAGACCTATATACAATTGTGGGAAGCCAAGGAGTCCTAAGTCCAAGTAAGATGGTGCTCCACTGGAACAAAGGCCTCAACCCAGAGCCCTTCCTAGGTTTTGTGAATTCTCCTTGAAGGGCATGGTTCAGGGAAGAGTGATACTGAAAGTGGAAGGAAATACATGACTCCTATGATTACCTGTAAGCAGGGCTAGGTAGGAGGTCTGAGATCTCCTCTGTGATATGGAGAGGGCAACAAATGCCAAGAGAGTAATCTGTGTAACATAACTGAGGTAGTGTCTAATAATTTTAGGTTGGTGCTTCAGTTCTGAAATATAATTCTTCTTGCCCTGGGAAGTCATAGCCTCTTTCTTGAGGCTCAGTCACAGCTGACAGCATGGAGCATGGCCCAGCTCAACCACATATTTGGGGAGTCACTGGGCAGGGTAATACTGTCATGTCACTTTGCTTCAGAGATTACACATCACCTCCTCAGCCAGCCCAATTTACATTGCTTAAAGTCAATTGAAAGAACAAAGAAATAGCCTATCCAGCTCTGTACATATCAATACATGGAAATAAGGCCAAGTTTATCTAAAATGGAAAGTTGCTCTTTCCAAGGAGAGTCAGGGAGAGTCAACTGGGTGGTTCACTACAAACAATAGAACTCAACAGAGTCAATCAAAACAAAACAGTGAATGTGATATAGGACTTCAGGACAAGATAATAAGAAAGCAATAATGGCTACCATAAGGCCTCTTGTATTCAAAGTAGCTGCCTGTATCACCAGACATAATAAAATGAAGCAAAACAAAACAAAATAAAGTGAATCAAAAGAACACAGGGCTTCAAAATAAGATGATAGGAAATCAACAATGATTGCCATAATGCATCCTGTTATCTTCCAGTTAGCTGCCCATAACATCACATATAATAAAATGAAACAAAAAAGTAGAATACAACCAGACAAAACAGAATAATGAAAATGATACAGGACTTCAAAACAACAGGAAATTAACAATGATGTCCATCTTCCCTTTTTAGGTGTTTCCTCCCTTTTCTGTTTTGCAATATCTATTGCACATTTTAGATCCCACTAACTACTTCAGCTTTTTATATTAGGAAAACAACACAATATTCACCCAGGTGCATATGAAACATTTCACCCATAAGCAAGATCTCAAATTGTATTCATTTACCTACAAGAGCCTTTAGATTACCCTTCTTTATGCTTATGTAGCTTTCCATTGCATAAGAATGCCATATCTGTTTTACATATTCTGCAGTTGATGGGCAAAATACCCCTGTTTTTTTCTGGCTCTCTGTCACCTGGATAATTCATTTCTCTTTTGACTTTCAGTATATGAATTGCCTTTCAAGCTAAATGTTTCTTCAATACCACATATTGAAGGATCTTGTTTCTTGATCCACTTGCCAGTGTTTCCTTTAATTGGTGAAATGAGTCCATATACATTAATATACATTAATGGTTACAGCCAACACGAACTGGTTCATCTCTGCATTGCTTTTTTCTGCTGTTGACTCCCTACTTTCCACCTCTATTTAATTGCTTACCCAACATGGTGATTCCACGCTTGCTGATTCTGGAATGGTGATCATTTTTATCTCTCTCTAGAATAGCATTCAATATTCTACACAGTGTTGGTTTGGTGGTCATGAATTCCTTCAGTTGTTGTCATGGAAGTATTTTCTTTCTCCATTAATTGTGAAAGATAATTTTGCAGTGTACACTAATCTGGGTTGAAAGTTGTTTTCATGCAGTACTTGAAACACTTTACTCAATACTCTTCTTGACTAGATGGTTTGTGTTGAGAAGTCTGTGTTTCTGATAAGTTTTCATTTATAGGTGATCTGTGTCTTTTCTCTAAGAGCCTTTGATATTTTGTTCTTGTGATGAATTTCTGGAATCTTATCATGTCTTGATGTATATTTATTTTGCTTGTGGCTAGTTGGAGTTCTATATGCGTGACTTATCTGTTCCTTTTCCCATGGATGGGAAGACTTCTTCTATTCCTTCTGTAAATAGTCTTTTTATGTCATTTATGTTGAGCCCTGCTTTTTTCCTGATACCTATCACTCTTAAGTTATTTTTCTTTGCATCATCTTGCAGCCATTGAATTTTTATTTCCTGGTTCCTTATTATTTTTAAGAGATCTTTCCTTTCACAATCTCTAGCTGCAAACCTGTCTTCAAGATCTGAAAGTCTATCTTCAGTTTGTTTCAAGTGGTTTTGCAGCTTTCAGTGGAGTTTTAAATTTCCTGGTTATGTGTTTCAATCTGTTTTTGCATTCTAAGTGTTTCCTATATTATTCAAAGTTTTCCTCATTTTCCTAAACTCCCCTATTTTTCAAATATGTCTGTCTCTTCTTAAGATACTCTCACCAATTCTCTTATTATGTTTTTCATTTCTTCTTTTACCTCAGATATTACTTCTGATCTGATTTATTTTATAGTTTCATGAAGTTGTTTCTTTACTTCAGTTGCCTTCACTTCAGAAACTTCAGGTGTGTGACTTCCACTGCATTTCATGTCTATGTCTCCTGGAGTTGCTATGAAAGGGCTGGGGGCCAGAGATTGCCTTTTACCTCTTCATCTTGACATTTTCCTGGGTTCCTCTCAGTCAGTGAGTTGTGCATTCCCAGGCACTTCCCACCTTGGCTATGATTTTTCTGAAGCATTTCTAGCTTGTTCTTCTAGTTCGGCTGGCTGCAGGTATCCAGTGGTGGGTGGTGCACACACAGGGGCAAGGCTGTGTGCTGCCTCTCCCAGGACTGGCTTTTGCTTCTCCTGGTCTGTGTTCATTACCTGCCAGAAGCATCCCCTATGTCAGCCTGTCTGTGCACTGGGGCAGGGCTGTTTGTTGCTTCTTCTGGTGCTGTGGCTTGTACTTTGACTGTACTATGCAACATAAATACACATCCATTTGGACAAAAGACTTCCCATGAATGGAATACAATTTCACCTAAGGATACATTGACTCTAAAGAGAAATCTAGAATACTACTCTCAGAAGTGGGCTTTTATCTTAAAACTCAGTAGAGACATCATTGATTAAAGGGATGTAACTACACAGGAGAGGAAAAAGAATCTTCTTGGAGGATGGAAGGATAAGAAGCCAGATAAATAAAAATTATTATACAAATAATAAAAATATTATTAAAAATTTGAAAAAACCCAAAAAAACTCCAAACAAACAAACATAACAAATTTAAAACTGGCAGGGCCAAGTATATAGTTCAGTGGCAAAAGTGCCTGCCCACCAAGCACAAGATGCTGAGTTCAATTCCCAGTGTCAAAAAAAATTCAATTTTGCATCTGAAATTAATGAGAAATACAAGGAAAAAATATGCAACCCACATATTGCAAATTTAAGCTCTGCTATGCCATTTAGGGACTCAAACTCTTACTCAAAATAATTAAGACAAAATAGTTCTGGAGCTATAAATCAGTGTGAAAGCTCTGGGATTAACCACTTGGTGGATCCTACACACACACACACACACACACACACACACACACACACGGAAAAAATACCAACACAACACAAAAAAATTGAACTGACGAAGACAGCTCCAGTGACATGAGACATGTGAAACAACATTCAATGCAACCATACAAATACTTATGCAGTGGATATTACTGGAAAAAAATGAGAGAAACAGATAAAGAAATTAGGAAAAAAGTTTCAAAAATTGTATACAAGCTATTAATAACTCCCTGAGGCTCAGGGAATCAAATTAGAGAAATGAGATGAATTAAATACAATGCAGACAGGCTTCTGGCAATCAAAGACAGAAGGAGAGGGCTGCAAATGCAGTTCATTTGGAAGGCATTTTCTGGGAATGTAGCAAACTCTGGGCTCCATCGCTAGTGCTGCAAGACAAAATAAAAACCAACTAAGCCAAAAAAGAAACAAAGGAAAATATAATAACATTAAAAAGTAGCAAAAACAGGACAATTGTCACAGAAGAAAAGCCATCCATATGTAACGACTGCTAACTCCTCATCTGACACATGAGGAGGCCAGAAACAACCAGATTGAGGTACCTAAACTAAAAAAAGAAAGAAACTGAAAGTATAGAATTTCATATAAAACAAAAACAGTTTTTTGAAATAAAGAATAAAAGATATATTTCCTGAAAACAATTATTAGATTTTTGGTGGCAGAGAAACTTTACAATTTAATTTTTTAAATTTGGACAAGTTGTAATCTATCCACCTAGTGACCTGCAGGTAGCCAAAAGCTACCACACATGATCTGAAGCCCAGTGATCCTACCTAGTTGTGCAGCCATGTGACTTTGCTCAGAACCTGGATAAAACAGGAAAATGACAAATGAAAGAGCAAAATGTAATCTGAAATGTCCAGCCCATCCAAAACAAGCCTAGGAGACATGGACATAGAAGAAAATGTAAGCCATAAACCTGAAACTTCTGAAATGATAACAACTGAAGTAAAGAAACACCTCCAAGAAGCTATAAAGGAACTCAGATCAGAAATAAACTCTCAAGTAAATGAAGAAATCATAAACATAATAAATGAAATGCTGACCACATCTAAAAAAAATAAGTAAAAAAATTGAGGAACACTGCAAAAGATGGAAACTTTTCATGAACAATACAAGAAAGCAATTTAATGCATGAAATAGATTCAAGCAGATAGCCAATTAATCAAAATTCCATAAAAAGCTGGTAAAACCACCTGAGTGAATGTGAAGATAGACTTTAAGAACTAGAAGACAAGATTACAGCTAGTGAACAGGAAAGATCTTTTAAAAATAGCAAGGAATCAGGAAATAACATTTCAACAGTTGAAAGATGATGCAAAGAAAAACAATACAATATTGATAGGTGTAAGTGAAAAATATGACAACATAAATGATATCAAGACGATTTACAGAAGTAAAACCAGAAAACTTCCCAAACATGGGAAAGGAAACTGATGTACAGATAAATGAAGCATGTCAAACTCCAATTAGCAAGAATCAAAATAAATCTATACACAGACATATAATAATCAACATCCCAGAAATTCAAAATAAGAACAGAATATTAAAAGCTGTTAGAGAAAAGCAACATATCACTTACAGAGGAAAGCCCATCAGAGTCACAGCAGATTTCTCAACAAAAACAGTGAAGTCAAGAGCATGGAGTGAAATACTTCAAATCCAAAAGGAAAATGACTTCCAACCCAGATTGATCTACCCTGCAAAACTGTCCTTCAAAATTGACAGAGAAATAAGATACTTCCATGAGAAAGAACAACAAAAGAAATTAATGACCAATAAACCAATCCTGCAAAGAATACTGAAAGATATTCTAGACATAAAAATCACTACAACTCCAAGAACACCAACAGAAAAAAGCCACCAAGCAGGGCAGATAATTAAAAGAGAGGGGAAAGGTAAAGAAGCAACAACAGAAGATAACATGACAAAGTGAGCCAATATATATCAGTTATAACCATTAATGTAAATGGCCTCAATTCACCAATTAAAAGAAACAGATTGGCAGAATGCATCAAGAAATAACATCCAACCACATGATAAATGCAAGAAACCCATCTAAATCAAAAGGAAATTCATAGACTGAAAGTCAAAGGATGGAAAACAATACTTCATGCAACAGGAACTCCCCAAAAATCTGAGGTAGGTATTCTGCTTGCAGACAACATGAACTTAAAACTGAGAATGGTTAAAGAGTTATAGAAGGTCATTGCATACTAGTTAGGGGACAATTTCAAGAGGAAGAGACAACAATCCTAAATATAGATGCATGAAATATGGGAGCATCCAGCTATGTAAAATAAATGTTAATAGAAATGAAAAATCAAACTAATACAATTGCAACAGGAAATCTTAACACCTCATTGACACAAACGGACAGATCAACTATACAGAAAGTTAATAAAGAAATAACAGAACTCAATCAAACTTGTAAACACATGGACTTAATGGATATGTACAGAGTGTCCACACAAAAATATCAGAATATAGATTCTTCTCAGCTGCACATGGGATGTTCTCTAAAACAGACCATATACTAGCCCATAGAACATACTTAAGTAAATGCAAAAGAATTGAAACTATCCCACATATATTATCTGATCATAGTACTATAAAACTGGAAATTAATGACAAAAGAAACCACACAAATTCCATAAACACATGGACATTAAATAATACATTCCTGAACAATCAATGGGTATTAGAAGAAACTAAAGAAGAAATTAAACAATATTTACAAGCAAATGAAAAATGTGAATTGCCAGAATCTGTGGGATGTCATGAAAGCAGTCCTTAGAGGAAAATTTAATGCAGTGAACTCCCACATCAGGAAAACAGAATGAATATGAATAAGCAACCTGATGCTATACCTCAAACATCTATAAATAGAAGAACAAGTCAAATCCAAAGCCAAAAGAAGGCAGAAAAATATGAAAATTAGAAAGGATATCATTGCAATAGAGTCTATGAAAACAATAAAAACAATGAACAAAGCTAACAATTGATTCTTTGAAAGAATAAATAAAATTGATAAGCCCCTAGCCAATCTTATTTTAAAAAGGAAAGAAAAAACTCAAATTTAAGCAATAAGGAATCAAAAGGGTGAAATCACTAAAGATCCTGTGGAAATACAGAAGATCATCAATACCAGTTTCAAAAACCTTTATTCTCATAGGTAAGATAACACAGAAGAAATGGACAGAGTCCTAGAAATATAAGAATTATCAAAGCTGAAACAAGAAGATGTAAAACTACAGAATAACCCAATATCAGTTAATGAAATTGAAGACATAATTAGAATCTTATGAATAAAGAAAAGCCCAGGTCCTGATGGATTTACAGCTGAATTCTACAAGAAATTCAAGGAAGACAATGCCAACACTCCTCAAACTCCTCAATGAAATGGAAAGGGATACAATTTTCCCTAAGTAATTCCTGGAAGCAAATATTATCTTAATACCAAAACCAGAGGAAGACCTATCCAAAAAATAGAACTACAGGTCAATCAGCCTAATGAACATAGATGCCAAAATTCACAATAAAATATTTGCAAACAATGCAGCAAGTTGTCAAAAAGGTCATACAGCACAACCAAGTGGGATTAATCGTAGGAATGTAGGGATGGTTCAACATATGCAAGTCAATAAGTATAATACATCATATCAATACAGCCAAAGAAAAGAATTATGTGATCATCTCAATAGACATAGAAAAAGCTTTTGATAAAGTCCAAAACTCATTCATAATAAGAACTCTATGGGCAATTGGGATAGATGGTCATTACCTCAATCTGATAAAAGTCATCTGTTACAAACCAACAGCCAGAATCATATTTAATTGTCAACAACTGAAAGCTTTTACTCTAAAACCAGGAATAAGACAAGTCTGTCCACTCTCACCACTTCTATTTGATATAGTTGTGGAAATATTAGCCAGAGCAATTAGACAAGAGAGAGAAATAAAAGGAATAAAGGTAAAAAAGGAAGAGGTCAAACTATCATTATTTGCAAATGACATGATACTCTACATAGAAGACCCCAAAACTCCTCTGAAAGACTTCTCGATGCAATAATGAAATTAGGTAATATAGCTGGATACAAAATTAAGTCAGAAATCAATAGCATTCCTATACACAAACAACAAACTTACTGAGAGAGAAGAGAAGCAACACTCTTCACAATAGCATCCAAAAAATGAAATATGTAGGAATCAATCTAACAAAAGAAGCAGAAGACCTATTCAGCAAAAATTACAATAACCTGAAAAAAGAAATCAAAGAGGATCCTAGAAAATGGAAAGACTTTCCTTGTTCATGGATAGAAGGAGAAGCATTGTGAAAATGGCCATTTGCCCAAAATTGTTATGCAGATTTAATACAATTTCAATCAAAATACCATTAGCATATCTCACAGATCTAGAGAAATCATTTCTAAAATTCATCTGGAACCAAAAGAACCTGAGAATAGCAAAGGCAATTCTGGACAACAAAGGCAAGGCAGGAGGCATCACAATCCTTGACTTAAAGTTATATTGCAAAGCTACTGTGATAAAATCAGCATGGTACTGAAATAAAAACAGACCTGAAGATCAATGTAATAGATTAGATGACAAAACCACAACTACAAACACAATCAGCCACCTTATCTTTGACAAAGAGGCCAACACATACACTGGAAGAAAGATACCCTCTTTAATAAATGGTACTGGAAAAACTAGCTCTCCATATACCAAAAACTAAAACTAGACCCATGCCTATCACCATGCACTAAAGTAAAGTCAAAATGGATCAAAGATCTAAATTTTAAAACAGAAACACTAAATCTATAGGAAGACAAAGTAAGTAGAAATCTACAAAGAGTGAAAAGAAAACCCATGAATTGGGAAAATAAATCTTAGTCAACTGTCCCTCAGACAAAGGACTTCTATTTAGAACATATAAAGAATTAAAAAAAATCACACCCCATATTTCAATGACTCAATCCAAAAATAGGTATCTGAGATGAATATACACTTCTCAGGTGAAAAAATACAAATGGCAAATAAATACATGAAAAAATGTTCAGCATCATTGTTCATTTGAGAAATGCAAATTAAACCCACACTGAGATTCCTTCTCACTCCAGAAAGAATAGCCAGGATCAAGAAAACCAACAATATCAAACACTGGAGAGTCGGTGGGGAAAAAGGAACACTTCTGCAAGGATGGTGGGAGTGTGTAATGGTGCAACCACTGTGGAAATCAGTCTGGAGGTTCCACAAAAAGCTGGGATTGAAAGTCCCATTTGACCCAAGTATTCCACTTCTGGGTATATTCTCAGAAGATTGAAAACATCATTCCACAGTGCACCCATGTTTATAACAGCACAATTTGTAATAGCTAAATCTTTGCAACAATCCAAATGCCCATCAACTGAGGAATGGATAAAAAAGATGTAGTACTTTTATACAATGGAGTACTACTCAGCTGTAATGATGGACCACATTGAGATTTTAATAGGTAAATGGAAGTGACTTGAGGCCATACTTATAAGTGAAATAAATTAAATTCACACTTGTAAGCACCATATTGTTGCCCTGGTGTAAGAAACTGAAAGACTAAATAAGATCCAAAATCTTCAATAAATATTGTGAAAAGGTGAGAAACTGCTCAGCAAGGAAAAAATAACTCAAACAGGGAAAAGGAGAAAAGAAGGAAGTGAAAAAAAAGAAAGAAGATATAAATTTTCATATATATATAAACTTAAGATTTTTAAGATAATTGTATTACTAATTCTATTAGTTCTTGGAAAAAACAGTTAATATCTGTAGGATTAGATCATTTTTGCATGACTATATCTGGTAATTCAAGCATGACTTTTGAAGATAACTATGTGATACAACAAAATTTGTTATGTTCCTACCACCTTGTTTTGAAAGCCTACATTGTTATTATTTTGGGCTCTTAGATATAGTTATGTATTTGTTATTTTGTTTTTTTCCTCTAATACAGAAAGGATAGATGTACATGTATAGGCTTACTTATGTTTAGAACCTCACCTAAAAGGTTTACCTGAATTGATTTTATTATGTGTGATACTATGAAAAACTATACTGAAGAAAATGAGATATCATGGTAGCCATTGATGATTTCCTATCATTTTGTTTCAAAGTCCAATAATGCTTTTATTCTTGGTTTTGTTTAGTTTTATTATGTTTTCAATGATTTTATTTCAATATGTATGAAGGTACGAACAGCTATTTTGAAGAAAACAAGAACATTATGGTAGCCATTATTGTTTTCCTGGTGTCCGGTCTTGAAAGCCCTAAAGGCTCTCATTATTGTGTTTTGATTGCTTTTATGCTATTTTGATTTGTGTTAACTTATTGTGCATGAAGGAATGGACAACAATTTTGAAGAAAACCAGAGACATTATGATAGCCACTGTTGATTTCCTGTTGTCTTGTTCTGAAATCCTGTGTTATTTGCATTGTTTTGCAGTGATCTGCATTGTTCTGTTTTGTTTGGCTTTATTTTGGTTTATTCTCTTTTAAGAAAAAGGAGTTGGTGGAGCTAAAGATGGGGGGATCAGTAAGGAGCAAAATATGGAGCCTCCCTGAGAGAAACAGCTCAGAAGCCAGAATAAAGCATCCTGGAGAAGACCAGATGGAGGAGATGGATCCTCTTGACCCAGGAAGAAACTAAAGTGAAAAAGTTGGTCAAACTCATGGTTGCGGTGCTACCATTGGAGCTAAGGTAAATTCACGGCCATGGTGCTCTCACTGGAGCCACTCAGACTCGCAGTTACGGAGCTCTCGCCACCAGAGGCTGGAGCCGCAGTCACACTGGTTAGGGGTCAGCAAGCCCAACAGAGAACAGAGCCGGCGTGGAGACCTGCACTAACCTGCAGTGAGTGCCCAGAATGGACCCTTCCAAGGGAAGGGGCAACTGACTGGATGACATATTGGAATCGGGCAGGAAGGCTTGAACAAGGAATGGCAGTGACTTCAGTTGGTTGCTCCCTGATCAGAGCAGATTGGTGGGATCTGTATGGGCTGGGTCATGCCCCTGGCTGGGACCCAATAGCCAGGGACCAAATTGTACCTGAAGCTGTCCCAAACTGTTTCCATTTGCATGGCACATACTAATGTGGTGAAGGCCCCTGCTGGTTGATTGGCTCAGAGGGGAGGGACCAGCCTTCACCACCACTGCTTGTACCTCAGTGACCAACAGCAAAATGGAGAGAGCAGCAATCTCTAGCTAGCATGCTTCAGAAGAGCCATAACCAACTAGGACCTCCACCATACACCTGTATGGAAGAAACCAGAAATATGACAAGAGAAAGAAATAAGAAAAAGCTTCCAGTCAACACAGGGAAAATGGGTCCAGGAGAAATAAATACAGAAGAGATTGAGGGCAATAAACATGCAGTATCAGACATGGCATCAGCTAACATAAAGAGATATCTTTGTGATATCATAGACAAGCTCAAAACTGAAATATTAATACAAGTAAAGCAAGATATAAGAAGATTAACTAAAAATGCTAAGCACCTCTCAAGAAGACACAAATGGAAGACTGGGGGAACACAAAAAAAAGGAGAGAAACGTTTAAGAATATAAAAAACCCTAGAATACATAAAACAGATTGACAGAGATTAGCAGGAAATTAAAAACTCCATTGAAAGCTGGCAAAACTGCCTACAAGAAACTAGAGATAGTTTAACAAAACTTGAAGATAGGTTTGCAATGTGTGATCATAAAAGGAAAGATCTCTTAAAAATAACAAGGAAGCAGGCAGCAACTGTACAAAGGGTAGAAGATGACAAGAGGATCTATAACTTAAGAATAAAATATGTGAATGAAAAAGTAGGAGCAAAACAAAGGATATACAAAGCCTATTCATAGAAATAATTAAGGAAAACTTCCCAAACATAGGAAACAGGAAACAATATTCAGATATATGAGGCACCTACAACCAAAACAGAGCTATACCCAGATATATAATAATCAAGATCCCAGAAATTCATTGCAAGAACAGAATATTAAAAGCCATCAGAGAAAAGAAACAGATCACCTATAAAGGAAAACCCATCAAAATCACAACAGACTTCTCAACACAAACCATCAAATCAAGAAGAGCTTAAAGTATTCCAAGCCCTGAAAGAAAATAACCTCCAACCAGGTTGATG
>PVLA01011277.1:0-54743 GCA_004027455.1 Hydrochoerus hydrochaeris
TTAAAATGGCCATACTCCCAAAACTGTTATACAGATTTAATGCAATCCCAATTGAAATACCATTAAGATACCTTACAGATCTAGATAAAATATTCCTAAAATTCATTTGGAAGCAGAAGAAACATAGAATAGCAAAGACAGTTCTGGGCAATAAAGGCAAGACAGGAGGCATCTCAATTCCTGACTTGAAACTATACTACAAAGCCACAGTGATAAAATCAGCATGGTACTGGCAAAGAAATAGAGCTGAGGATCAATGGAACAGATAAGAAGATGCAAACCCAACTACAAAGACACTGAGATATCTTATATTTCACAGAGGGACTAAACATGTTCACTGGGGAAAAAAGATAGCCTCTTTAACAAATGGTAGTGGAAAAATTGGCTCTTGACATGTCAAAGACTAAAACTAGATCCATGCTTATCAACATACACTAAACTAAAGTCAAAATGGATCAAGGACCTAAATATTAAAGCAGAAACACTAAATCTACTGGAAAACAAATAAGGTAGAAATCTTGGAGACATAGGGATAGAGAATTCATGAACAAAACACAAACCGCCCAGGAAATACTTCAAAGAATCAACTTTTTAGTTATATATAACTAAAAAGTTTTTACACTTCAAAAGAAATCATCAACAAAATGAAATGAAAATCTACAGAATGGGGAAGAATTTTAGCCAAGAATCCCTCAAAGGACTTATATCCAGAACATATAAAGAATTGAAAACATCAAGCCCCCATATTCAAAGACCCTCTCCGAAAATGGGCATCTAAGTTGAGCACACATTTCTCAGATTAAGATATACAAATGGAAATAAATACATGAAGAAATGTTCACCATCACTGGTCATTCAAGAAATGCAAATTAACACTGAGATATCATCTCACCCAGGAAAGATGACTACCATCAAGAAATCAACCGATAACAAATGTTGGCAAGGCTGCAGGGAAAAAGGAGCACTTCTCCACTGTTGGTAGGAGTGTAGACTGATGCAGCCACTGTGAAAATCATTATGGCAATTCCTCAACAAACGAGGATTGGAAGTGCCATTCAATCCAGCTATTCCCCTCCTGGATATTTTCCTAGAAAAATTGAAAAGGTCATGTCACAGAGATATATGTGCACCCATGTTTATAGCAGCACAATTTGTAATAGCTAAATCCTGGAAACAACCAAAATGCCCATCAACTGCAGAGTGGATGAAAAGATGTGGTATTTTTATGCAATGGAATATTAATCAGTTATAAAAAGGATGATCTTGAGGCCTTTACAGGTAAATGGAGGCAAGTTGAAACTGTTCTCATAAGTGAAATAAACAAGACTCACATTAGTAAATATCATATTGTCTGTAGTATAAACCATAGCAAAAACTGAAAGAGTAATAAGATCGATAATGTATAATACATATTGTAAAAATGAAAGGGAAGGAAAGTGCTCTAAATGATATAACAGTATGTATAATTATGTAAAAGAGACGATCATAGTACTAAATTTTTATTGGATCATTGAACAGAATGGTTTGCACTGTCAATGTTTGAGTGTGTGTCTTTTTTTTATACTTTGATTTTGTAACTTGATGATTTTGTACAAGGATGACAATATGTAATTTATAAATTAGTGATTTCTTAGTGTTAATTTTTTTTTAATTCTGTATTCTTTTTTATACCTTGCTTTTTTCTTTGTTTCTTTCTTGTTTGTTTCTTAAATAAAAAGTCATCTAAACATAACAAATTCTTCAGTTATTGCCTTAGCAAAAATATGAGTTGATAGAGTTATACTGTTTATTGAGAGAATTTTATCTCTTTGATTCATATTTCAGTATGTTATTCTATGTTATATAATTATGCAGGTTTTTCTCCACTTTTATGATAAAAGTGTGCATAATAAAATAGTTTAGACTTTTTGTTGTTTTAAAGACATTTTCTAAACATATCTTCTACTCCCTCCTATAAGTATACTAATTGAGCTTAAATTTTCTCTCATATGAAACAAAGGTGACAGTTCTTGATATATCTAGAGAAATATTCAGAGAATATATGCATGAAAAGATCATATGTGACTCATGATTATACTGATCAATACAATCTAGTTAGCATTTCATCTGTACAAACCTAAGTGGATACTTAAATCAGACTAATTCTGTTACATAGTTAATATGGTGATAGAGAATTACATTAATTGATATAGAAAATGTAACCTATTTGCAGTGGAGAAAATAGAGTCAGTAAACTATTGATGAATCACAAAGGAAGTAATTATTGGACCTGTATGTAAATCCATTACTAACTGGTAAGTGTTATAGTAATATAAATTATTTTAGTCAAAATCTCAGTGGTAAGATTTTAATGACATAATTATTCTGCCCAATAAAACAATTAGTCTGTGTGGTATTGCACTAATTGTTTTTAGTATAGGATATTGACAATGGTTAAAAGCTAAATATTGAGCCACTCAAAGTTTTACAATACAAGGGGAATTCATATGCACAGAAGTGATGATCATGCCACACTGAAAACATTTAAAATAATATTTTCTAAATGTCTTTTAATTCAGTATTTTTGACAAAAGACAATATTTTAAAGTTCTCTCTTTATATTATATGGTTGTTTTGATTTTGATAAATGAATAAAGTAACATATTCTAAAAGTTTTATACAAATTAGTTTCTCTGGTACCCAAATCTTCTAAATATAAATAATTCATCTTCCATTCATCTTTCTGAAAACGTGACAGTTGCTTTTTTACTTTCTTATTGTTTTCCATTTCCTGGAATAACATAGCATGCAGTATTTTCAGATTTTCCTCTTTTACACGGGAATGTGTCTTAGTTTCCTCCACACCTTCCTGTGGGATAAGTTATTATTTCTTTTTAATGCACAATAATAATGTATTTTAAAGATGTATAAAAGTTTGTTAATTGATTCAACTTTTGAAGGGCATTCTCTTTGTTTCTGATTTTTGTGATTATAAACAAAGATGCTAAAATGATTGTGTATGAACGATTTTGGACATAATTTTTCAATTTATTTGGTTAAATACTTAGGAGAAGAATTGATTATGGTGCTGTATGAAACTACAGTACCAGGCCCTATTTCAATGTGAATTGTTATTTGCAACCTCACCAGAAATAGATTTATTTACCCACAACCTCAGTAGAAATTGGTATCATTATAATTATTATTTTCTATTTGATGATCATATATTTGTAGTCCAATAATGTATAAGGTTGAAAATATATTCTAAGATTATTTGATACATATATACCTTTTTTGTGAAGCATCTGTTATAATCAGTTGCCCATATTTTATTTGGATATTTTTCTTATTTAAGAGGTTTAAAATTTTTTTCAAATATTTTGGGTGCAAGACATTGATTGCATATATATTTCTCGAATCATATACCCTAGTCTTTCATTGGCATTTTTATTATTTTGAAAGTGCCTTTTGCAAGATATTATTAATTTTGGTAAAGTTCAAATTATCAGTTTTCTCATGCATCAGCTTTTGATGCTGTATCTCAAATGTATTCATCAAACTCAAGGTTATCTCTACTGTCTTCGAAGTTTCCTATTAAAAATCAAATAGCTTTACATTTTTTATGTAGCTCTCTGACCCATTTTTTATTTCATTTTTGTAAAGAAAAATTCTGTGGCTAGATTGATTGGCAAGAATGGATGGATACAGATGTTCATTTTTAAAATAATATCATTTGTTTTTAAGCCTTTACTCTCTCTATTGAATTATCTTTGTTCCTTTGTGAAACATCAGGTTATAACATTGTGTGACTGTCTTTCTGGACATTCTATTACATTTTAGTAATCTGCTAAGTTTACACCTCACTAATGTCACCCCGTATTGGTTATTGTACCTTTGTATTAAGTCAAATTATTGAAATCATTCTTGTCAGTCTTACAAATTTGTTTTTCTTCATTATTATGTGGAATTTTTGCCTTTAGATGTAAAGTTGTCCATATTCCTATTACAACTTACTGTGAGTGTAAATAAGACTGCATTGAATCTACATTTCAGTTTGGGAGGAACTGAAATAGTCAAAACTCTGAATCTGTTTATTCCTAATTCTGTGCTATGTTCCCATTTTCTTAGATTTTGTTACACATCTTTCATCAAGATCTTGATGTCTGCAAATCGGTTCTTAGGAATTTTGTTGGATTTGTACTTAAATGATTCACTTTCTTGATGATAATGTAAATTCTATTATGCTTTTAGAAGCAAATTCTGATTACTAATTGTTGCTATTTAGAACAGAAATCAATTTATTTATTAATCTTGTGTCCTCCAACTTTGCAATAATTACCAGAACTTCCAGGAGGCTTTTTTGTTGACTCTGGAATTTTTGTTACAATCATATGTCAGTTTTACTTCTTCCTTCTCAATAACTTTGTCTTTTGTTCCCTTGTCTTACACATCAGCAAAACTGCCAGAATAATTTTGAATAGAAGAGGTAGAAAGGGATAATCTTGCTTATTTGCTTGTATTAAGGTAAGAGCATCTAGGTTCTTAGTAGCATCTAGTTATAAATTTTTAGATGTTTTAAAAGCAAGTTGAGGAAGTTGTACATATAATTTGTTGTTTTTTTTAACATGAAGACTGAGGGATTTTATTAAATGATTTTTCAGCATTCATAAAAAGAATCTTTGAATTTTTCTTCCCTAAGCTAGTGATGTGATGCATTACGTTATTTGATACTCAAATGCTGAGCTAGTTTTGCAAATTTGCAATAAATACCAATGGGCCAGAGGCACAACTTTGAAGGTGATTGGATTCTCGGAGCATAAAACTCACCAGTGGATGGCTCTAAGGGTGAGTTCATTACTGAGTGTTCTCCAGTTGGAGGAGATGAGTCACTGGAGCACACTTCTGAAGAATATCTGGCTGTGCCTCTCTTACTTTTGTTTCTGTCACATTGAGGTGAAGAGCTTTCTTTTGTCATGCTTCCCCTCTGCAGTGTCTGTAGGCACCTAGACATGGACTGAAACCTCCAAAATCATCAGCCAAAACAAACCTCTACACCTTTAAACTGTGAGTGTCAGATATTTTGTCCCAAGGATAAGTAAACTGAGTGATGCAACTATAGACCTATATGCTTCATAAAAATAAGTGCAAAGTTCCACAACACATTGGAGGTCTCACACACCATGACCCAGCTGGTTTCATCCTAAAGGGCAAGGATCAACTATGCAAATCAACAAATGCAAAGCACTATATAAATAGAATGAAAAGTAAAATCACGTGATTATTTTAAGTGATTTGGAAAATGCCTTTGTTAAAATTCAACATCTCTCCATGGAAAAAAAATTATGGGGAAAAGTAGATATAGAGAAATCACAACTCAACAGAATAAAAGCAATATGCAACAAATCTGTAGCTAAAAACATGCTGAATCAGGAAAAAGCAAATGCACTTCCTTCAAAGTCAAGAATTAGACAAGGAAGCCAACTCTCACTACTTTTATCTAATGTATTACTTACAAATTAAAATATCCACTAAAATGATTATTACACAAAATACAAAAGTAACAATATTGTTTAATATTCAGAGAAAGTAGGATTCTTATGTACACTTTGTGGGGATGTAGATTAGTATATGCATTATGGAAATCAGTGTAAAAAACAAAAGAAAGCTCACATTGATTAATGTCAGAGCTAAAAAGTTTTGTGAAAAATATTTTGAAAAGTACATGTAAGTTTTGTTATTTTATTAAGTTGTCACTGTGTGATTAGTAGTAGTCTTCAAACTTACATACCTTTCAAATATTACTGACAAGAAACAGAATCATTTAACCTAAGAAAGATTTTTAAAAATCATTTTCAGAAAAACAATTTAAATATGTAAGTGATATATTTTCATACATAAAATCATATATAATTTATGGTTATTTCTTCATTTGCTAATTGGTGTGGAAGAATGGGAGAAGATGTGGGAAAAGATAATTTTACAAAATTCAAGCTGGAGTTTTGCAATGAAACCAAAATAGCAAGGATTCAAGAAAGTGCAACACAAATCTGGACAAATGGTCTAATCTTGCTGACAAGGTTTAAATTCTTTTTAGATATGTAGTAATACACAAAAAATGTTGGGCAAAGAAGTACAGACTTGAAGATTCTTTCACTGAATTAGTAATGTTTTATTGATCTTAGAGACATTAATTATAACCCTTGCTTCAGGCAGCATTTCACAAAATACTGAAACTCTACGTGATGGGTTTCATGGAATTTGGGATTGTAAAGCTATGATATACAATGTATCATATATATATATATATATGATATATATATATATGATATATGATATAATGTTTGAAGCAGTTAAGTGAAGTACATATATATGTATATGACCTGCAAAATTAGCACCAATTAGCAGTAAAGGATTGAAAGAAATACAGTGTACAAAGAGAAATCCTTATTTGTGGGTGTGGTGGCAGATACCTGTAATCCCAGCACTAGAAAGACTGAGGCAGGAGGACTGAAGAGAGTTTGAGGCCAGCCTGTAGTACAAAGAGAATTCTGGACCAGCCTGAACTATAAAGTGAGACCCTGTCTCAAAAAGAAAGGAAGGAAGAAAGGAGGGAAGGAAGGAAGGAAGGAAGGAAGGAAGGAAGGAAGGAAGGAGAGAGAGAAAGAAAGAGAGAAAGAAAGAAAGAAAGAAAGAAAGAAAGAAAGAAAGAAAGAAAGAAAGAAAGAGAAAGAAAGAAAAGAGAGAGAGAGAGACCGACTCTTCAGAGGAAAAACTAAAAGCTTTGGAGCAGAGCAGAGCAGAGAATAAAGAGTAGTGGAGCTAAAATGAAATTAAACCTGGATGAGTGGCTCTTGCTAGATCCAAAAAAACAATAGACATGAAAAGCTTTGCTTCAATTCCATTGCAAAAGTCTGAATTATTCATTTTTCAATATTCGGGGAAGGGAAAAAATTAATGGCTAGTGAAGTGCAATGGTTTTGTCTTTTTGCCTAAAATAGTTTATAATTCCAAGTACAAATGTAAGTTTTGTTCCAAATGTTATTGGTAGCAAATCATTCCAGCAGGGGCATCTTTTTCAAAATGCCATTCATTGTAGAGCCATCCTATAGGATTTTACCTTTTTTTATCATTGAGGATTCATGACTGAGGATCTGGTTTATTTATCTGGTACAAGTTCTCATTGTACAGCTTCCAGAAGGCACTGTTTTACCCACTATTGCATTACAAAAAGAAAATAAAAAAACAAAAATAAGAAATCTTTAAAATTCAGTCAAGGGAGAGACATGGAGAAATGGCAGCTGTATAGACACCTGAGTGGGCTGAACTTGAGAAATTGAGACCTAACACTTCATCATGCCAGAGACCCCCAAAAACTTTTGTAATAGAGATAAAAGGCTTTGTGACTCATGACCATATGCAGTCTGACTCTTTTCCACATTTTTGTTGATTAGATGTTAGTGCAAGCTCATGCCTGCACAATCTGTAAATAGCTCTGTGAAGTGAGGTATTTGAGGAACTGCATCTAATAATCAGCCAGTTTAAAAAATACAGCCAGATATGGGCTGACCTCAGGTAATATTCCACTACTACAGCAGTGCTTATGGCACTGTGAGGTCATAGAGGACCAATGTTATGTAGACAAGATGAAAAACAGGGCCTATGTACGACCACCTCCTCAAAAACTGTATGTGACAGCAAATGTCTTTGATAGATTCAAAGATTCTTCATATTCTGATAACAACTTTAGGGGAATGAAAGTTATTTATCAAAAGGTCGTAGAGATATACCTAATCAATTGCCTTACAAGTCAATTTTTTTCCAAAGTTTTAAACAAAAATGGTATAAAAATATTGTTTCCAAATATCAAATACCATGTGAGCATCTAGTGACATGCTGATTGAAAAAGCGTGCCACCCTTCAGGAATATGGCTTTTATTAGTATCCAGTTGTAGAGCTGTATTATTTTGAGGATTGTTGCCAAGAAAGCACTGGATGCGTTGAATTTCTCAAATGTTTATATTGAAACTATATTCACAAGATACCAGAGAGAAACAACAAAATAGCTCCTTTTCTGGTAGCTTTTTGTGATAAGGTCATAATGATGTTATTTTAGTCTACCAAAGATCATTACTGACTTTTATTTCTGAAATCCAAGTGAAATTTCACAACAGAAAATAGTCAAAGCAATGACTTCTGCTCTTTTTTTTAATTCCTGTAAAAATTCTCAGACCTTTGTATAGCTTTTTCTAAGCCTCTGTTCATCATCATCTGTCTGCCATGCCCATTGTGCATCAGGATTCACAGGACAGAACTCTAGCAAGAAACACGGCAGGACATGACGTTTTTGTCAACTGCTGGCTGCAGCCACTATACTTAATGCAGACCATTTAATGTTATTTCACCTTTATTGCTAGAGACTGCTGCTCAGTTTTGTTTACTTGGTGGTCAAGTTATTAAGAAACAAGCTTCTGTTTCAATGTCCTGCGTACTGTCTTTATTCAGACATGTAAACACGGCCAGGATTAGGAGGAGAGTAGCTAATATTCTATATACTGTTTACTTATGAAAGAGCAAGAAAAGCAGATTCTTGGAGCAGGTATTGTTCTCAAAAAAAAAATTCTGTTTCTTGTTATCAATAAGCTTAGCACTGTTAACTGTACTTTCTTACAATATTATCTGTGTTAAGGAAGAGTAATTACTTTGCTAAAAATTAGATCCTTTCCCAGGTTTCTGATTTCTAATTGCTGAGCTGTTGTCTTCCTTAGCATACATTGCTTAAGAAATGAAAGCTAAGAAAATAGAAATGATGAAAGTTAGAGATGATTTCAGATAGTATGGTCATTATCCATGCCATCACCTACACAGTTTTAAAAATCAGTCAAGACTTAACCATTACAACAGTTAATTCTCAAGGCATCCAGGGTAAATTTTTATCCAGAGAGCTTTCCTTACTAATTTAGAAAAGAAACCAAGATGTCTATGTTGATTAGTATTTTACCTGGCCTCAGCTGTTCATTAGTGTCAATACAAAAGCTCATGAGCTGTAAAATCCTGAGGTTAGGATTCAGTGGTGATTACAAGTGCACCTTCTGGCCTAAAGTAAAGGGCTCATAGAGTAAATTAGTCTCCTGTGTATCACTGTTTAGTGGTTCAAGAATGATTTTTTAAATTATTTTATAAATTCCTATGAAAGTCTCTTCACACCTTTATTACTTTCCTGGCAGTAAACTGAAAAAAAAAATTCACTCTGTCTGAATGAAATCTGTGTTTTTCACCCTCTAAAGATTTATGCTTCAATTGAATTATTTCTTTCAATACAGGAAGAAAGATGTACCATCTCACAACCTTTTCGTTATTGTGTCATTAGCACTACTTTTTTTGTAGAAGTGAAAATAAGATGAGGAGTACTTTGTATTTTTACTTGATACAATCAGCCTTTGCTCTTGGCGAGAGGTTGGAGTATAATTAATTTACAGGACAAAGAACCTCAGTGTACAAGGTATTCAATTCATAAAGGTTATAGACATTTCCTAATAAATAATCTAGGTCCTTTTTTAGGGCTATTAAATTAACTTTCTTATTCCTAGTGAACATTTAGATATATTATTTCTTTTTTTATTCGAGGATAAATTTATTACCTGCTTCATTGCCTGCTACATACAATCAAATTCTATCTGTCCTTGAATAGACTAGCAATTCGTAGATGAACCAACAGCTTCCCATATTTAGTTAAGAGACTGTTTTATATTGTGTAATGGGAATTGGTTTTGGTTATAAAAGAAACTCATTTTCTATACACTACCTTGGCTTATTTGAGATGCACATCACATGAATGCTGAAATATACTAGATTAGAGGCTTATATTAAGTATTACCCAAATATAATTTATTATCTGCCATAGAAATTAAATATTATCCTGCTTACCTGATGCCTACCAAGGTTTTAGTCTGGTAATGTAGTACCTACTACTTTTCAGGCTAACTGTAACTCCATTTTCTATAAACATATAATACTTGTTGCTACTGATTAGGATAATTATCAGTCATAGCAGTATAAACTCAAAATTGTAGGATACCTTAAAAACCTTAGATTTATATTGCTCAGTTACATACTAGATGGATACTGGTATGTGTGGCTTTTCTGGTTTTGATTGAGGGGCCAAACCTCCTCATTGTTTAGGCTATAATATCCAACAGAACTTCTGCAATGGTTGTATGATTTACGATGGTAATGCCTAGGAACCACTGTCTACTGTGCACCTGAAATTGAGCTCGTGTGAACAAGAAACAGAATTAAAATTATATTCAATTTTAACTAATGTAAATTCAAGTAGCAAGTGTGGCTACTAGAATTGTGTAAATTTAGTGTTCTATTTGCAGTGTGTGTAGTATAGCTAGAATTGGGTTAAACATACATGGGGAAACCCTTGATTTGGAAAAGACACATAATTTTCATTGACACTTCATTGAACAGGGCTTGGAAACCTAAACATATATAATAAAAAGAAGACAAAATTGTGATCTTGATGAATGCCCAGGAGAAGGAGGATGAGGATTATGTAGATTTTAGTCAAGAGTGAGCATACCCTGTGATGCAGTGAGCAATGAAATATGGCTATTAAATGTCTTAACATATGATGGGGATTTATTTTGGATAATTTTCATTAAGTAATTAAAATGTATTAAAGGAAACCAAGTTTTTGGTTATAATTGATCGTTTCAGTAGTTAGATTTTTCTTTTGAAAGATTTAACTGTGTTTAATGAATACATATTTAATCAATAAATGAAATTAGTTGTGGCAGGTGAAATTTAAATATGCCTCTCACATTTCATCTGGACTTTCCCATCAGGGTGTACACTGCCACTAATCATTAGAGCCTTTAGGGCCATAAACCAGGGCAAGAAGTGGAAAACTGTTTAGCGAATCAGAATTGAGACTCCTGAATATTAACCTGTCCATTGGTCTTTTATTATGCTAATATGCTGCTTTATACCTGCCAGTCTCAGGTTCCCCTGTGCCTCTTCCACTCATGACTCATGCTGTAGCATCCTTCAGTTTTTGTGGGCCCAGTTACATCTGTGCTTTCCCTGCTTTTCCCTGGCCAGTCTCACAGCTGACTCCATCTGGCATGCATGCTGACAGTCATGCTTATATTACCCAGATAAGAGCTTTGCTGGTTGATCGCTATTTAATGTTCTATACTGATCTAAGCTGAACTTACTAACCCCATGCATGATTGACTTTCAAACACCCACACAGAAAGGTGAAGAGGTTTTTTGGGAAGCTTCATCCTCTAATCTGGCATGACTTGAACTCCTGACTTGCTATTTCTTCTTTTTAAAGTAGGCTTTCCAAAGAAAGTAGACTTTTTTGTTTTATTATTAAAAACCTATCCAGGCTGATGTTAACTAGCAAACTATATCATAAATACAAAAATGACAGGATTAGTGTGTACATATGAAGGTGTAATATTACTAAATTTGCATTAATGCATTTGTATTCAGTTTGCATTTTTCTGTGCCTAGTTTTAGCTGTACAAGTGTTTAATTAGGGACCTAAGTAGCTTCAAAGAAGCAAGTCAGTTTAAAAAGAGTTGGTCATGGGAAGTGATGAAAGATAACATTTCAAACTTTTCCTCTGGGGATACTTGTAAATTACAAGGTTTTCTTTTCTTTTGGCATTTTTGAATCATGTTTCTTAGTTGTACAGTGGATGTTTTGTACAAATATAGATTTCTAGAAAAAACTAAACTAAAATGGGACAAAGTAATTTCTTCATAATTCATGAATAAACTAAAGTGCCTTTCCTGACTGTTTAATAGCCTTAGATGTTGTAGCTGCTTATTTTAATTTCCTTTTAAAAAAATCTTTCTTTCAAACTACATATTACAAAGGAATCTGAGTTAAAAGGATCAAGAAATACAAAGTGCATGATCTGGTTGACAGAAATTTTAATATTCCTTGTTATTGCAATATGTATTGGTAGTGCAAAGAAAAATGAATGTACAATTTCTGCAGTGACAAAAGAAGAGTTAGAAGGATGTACTTATGATGTTATGTATAAATAACAATGTGGTATATATTGAATAATTCACTCATAAAATATTTTTTATATTTTCATTATGAGGAACATTTTTATCTAAATGCATTAAGTTGGTGCTACACAAACTGTGAATATTGACTTGTTCAACATGACTCAAAACAAAACACTAAACACTATATGAATCTGATGATGACTTGGAAGATAGCTTGCAATTTTGCTTTATGCATTGTAAAATACTCTTTAACTCTACATTGTATCAGTGTTAAAATGTCAGAGACACTTGAACTATAATAATTAATGTGAAGTGATATATATTATTAAATCAATTATTCATCAAATCATTAACTCAATCAATTAATTTGTCCAGTGAGCATTATGTATATTTTCCAGTTATTATCCTATGTTTAAGAGAAAGATACCCAAGTCCCAATACTTCTTCAATTTACCTATATTTTGCTTTAGCATAATTCTTTGACACTACAGCTAATCTGCCTGTGTACGTACTTCCTTATAAATTATTTGGTAAATTTCCTGTCAATACATAACAAAGAGGAAGACTCCATTGAGTGAGATTCAATGAGTCACAAGTTTTATGCAGGATACACTTAGGTTTGGGAAAAAGAAGTTCCTATGGATAACTGACTTTAAGCGAGATAAGAAAATTCACAGAATCTAGCTTCCCAAACAAAATGTTGGGGCTTGGATAAAATGCTCCTACAACCCATTACACCCCTAACCTCTGAATGTAGTACATTCAGTCATGTGTAACCTGGCTCATTACTCCCAACCTTTGGAAAAGGAGCATTTATATCCAGTTATGCAAAGATTTGCTGGTGGGAAAAAAAAGTGGTAGTGGAAATGAATAGTTATTTGAGGGTTATCTGATATTATTTGGTTTTTAATATTTATTTATTTTCTGTAACCCCATCTCTAATAAGTAGCTCTCTGTGATTGTGTTAAATGCTGTATAATATAATCAAATAAAAAAGTTTTGAATGATCAAATACATTGGACTAACATATTCAAGTGTAGGATACTGTGACACAAAATTTTACATTACTAGATTGTACTCAATGTCCTATCTGAATGTAGGAGATATATAAATGCTGTTATTAGAGACATCAGAAAAATGAAATTATTCTTGTTCCAAATCAACATATGAATGACAATAGAAGACCTACCATAATTCAAAGGAAATATGGAAGTGGTCAGAAAAGACACCAAGACTACCAAAACCATCAGTGTTAGAGAATATTTTAGTCAGAAAATGAGAACATATATTTTAAAAAGTTTGAAAGATAGATTGTGGGAAAATTATAGAAGGTTTTGAACCTTATGTAATTTTTTTGCCTTAGTCATTGAAGTAATTTAAAAAGGATAAGGTAACCAAGTTTAAAATGGCATAATTATCATTTGAACCCTGAAATTTAGCCTCTGGTGGATCACTTTATGATGGAATGATTTTAATACCTAACGTAAGCAAAGGTGGGTGTTTCAGAAAAATAGGAAACATGTGACTCACAAATAGTTATAATAGAA
Organism: Hydrochoerus hydrochaeris; assembly: GCA_004027455.1. Taxonomy (NCBI): domain Eukaryota; kingdom Metazoa; phylum Chordata; class Mammalia; order Rodentia; family Hydrochaeridae; genus Hydrochoerus; species Hydrochoerus hydrochaeris. The sequence goes on from PVLA01011277.1 coordinate 13,562, forward strand.
GTATTCCATTGGCTTTATGTACAAAAACTCCAAATAAAAATAATTTATCTATTTATCTCATCCTTTATCATAACATAATTACCCTTATATTGCCACTTTTAACCTCCATAACTAATATACACAAAAAATTCTCATATTGTATATACATCAAATCACTCACTTCATTGTCTTATACAATATTGTGAATATTAAACAAAAATAGAAGTGAATGGAAGCAAGAAGAGCAGAAACTGTGATGGTCTAGCTATGAAATATGGGGATCTGCTTTGCAGTGATAATGGAGGATAAAAAATTGAGTCAAAGTCTCAAGTGCAGACAAAAACAAGACTTGGTATTTGCTCGGATATGCCTACGGATGGATAAAGTGATTGCTATTTCATTTAATTCTCAAAGAAGATGTCACTATTAAAATTCAGTAAATCTGAACTAGGGATATAGCTCGGCAGCACAAGTGTCTGCCTGGCAAGTGCAAGGTCTTGAGTTGAATTCCTGGTACATTACATAAATAAATAAACATAAAGATTAAAAATTTAAAATTAGTACATCTGTCCCACTGTTGTGAAATTCAGTATTTTCCAGACTGCATAAAAGAAAAAGTTAATGTTACAAAATTCTAATGCAAACTCAACATTGAATTTTACAAAGTGTCTGAAATTCTCTGCTGGACAGTAGGAGTACATATTCAAGTTGCATTACCATTTTTCTTCCAGTGTCTAGTTCAGACCAATGTATGTAGAAGGCATTTTATCATAATATATTGATTATCACTAAAGGAAGTTTTCTTTTAAAAGATTAAATCTTATTTATCATAAAAATAATTGTCACATTCCTAAGAAGAAATAGTGGGAAATGATTTTATTGTGATGATAATTTAATTGATAAACATTATACCTCATGTATATTGTGGAGGAGTAAAAAATATAAATTTCTAATAAAGGAAATAAAGTCACCTAGTATCTTTTCTAAATAAGGATAATAATAAGCCTATGGCAGAACAAAAAACTTAATTACCTAGTGTTATGGTTTGTGTCTAGATGTCCTCACAAAGCCTCGTGCACTTGAAGGTAGGCTTTTCAGAGGTGACTGAATCTAGAGTGAGTTTGTGATTGGTTCATGTTCCAATCCCGGGATTAAGGGTGAGTACTGCATCTACCCTAGGGTGAGTAATTTGCATACTGGGAAGAGGTCTCTCTCTCTCTCTCTCTCTCTCTCTCTCTCTCTCTCTCTCTATTTTGCTGTCTTCTGCCACCATGAACTATTGCCCCTCTTCCATGTGCCACCTTACCTTAGAGCTAGCCAATTATGGACTGAAACCTCTACAAACTGTGACCTAAATAAACCTTTTCCCTAAATAAACCTTTTCCCCATTAATTTTGGATGTTGGGCTGTTTGGTCTGAAAATGAGAGGTAGCTGACAATTACTTGGATGTAGTTTTTAGTTCATGCAATAACTAAGAAAAAATGCCATGAAATCAGAAGCATTATCATTAATGCTTTTAATTTACCTGATTCTATTTTAGACAGGAAAATAGCAATAAAAATCATTCTATGAAACTAGTGATGCAAAAGCATGAAAATACATGGATTCTCTATTGTTAAACCTCTGTTATTTGCTTTGAGATTTTCACTAAAGCGATTATATATAGTGGACCTATTTTCCTAGGTTAGCATTATCTTTACAGGAAGTTTAGCAATTAGTTAAATAGTTACTCTTATTGTTTTACTATTTTTCATCAAGAAAATATTTCCAAATTATTACATATTAAATATGTGAAATCGCAGTTCATTTTCTTAAGGTACCATTTTAGTCAACTTTGGGAAATGAGAGACACACAATTGCATAACAATGGTTATAGAATTCTAGATATAAGACGTATTGAAGGCTCAACCTGATCGATCAATCCTGTGGGAAATGGTGATAGAGTAGAGTAATTATAGAATGGAAATACACCTTTTCTACATCCAAATTAAATGCTGGGAAGCTGTAAGATTTAAGGACCACTCTCACCAATTTCACAGTCTGTTGTCCCATTACATTAAGTACTTGGGTCATACATTTTTTCTCAACATTTTCCCATGATCTTTGTATCTTGTCTTATTTGCGTTTCTTGCCTGAAGTTTTCTCAGAACACAGCATAGGAAACCAACTGGGAAACATGCAGGTATTGTTCAATCTTCATGTGTGCATTACCTGGAAGTATGAGAAAGTCAACATTTAATGAAGCAATATTTTATCAGTAGGGGCTAGGAAACAACAGATAAATGCACCCCACTCAATTTGTTCCCAGGATGGCAGTTCTGAGCTACACTTATTTAGGCTCCTCAGAAAGTTTTAAGGACATCAAATCATACATAACTTATTGGTGAAGTCGATATCATATTATATTGCTTTTAGCACTTTTCCTTATTCCAACTCTAGTATTCTGAAATAAACTAACGAAACTGCAGATCTTTGTCCCAGGCTCTGCTTTTGGTGAGAGGATTGATACTAGGAGTAGTGTCATAAAATATACTCTCAGAATCAGGTTTTGACCCTGTGTTACTTTCTAGCTCTGTGGTTGTGCGAGCTCCATTATTGGTACTAAGTTCTAATAAACAGTACCAGAATGCAAGGATTTAGAGAATCTAAGTCTATTAGAATAGGAACTATACAATATTGCTTTGTAATAAGGAGCTTGATTTCTAATAAAGGAGACTGTATTGCATGCATCTTACTATGGAATCCAAAGTCTTCTCATATGTTTCATTGATCAGAATTATCTAGGCTGATAGAAACATGGATTGACTTCATAAATCCTCTAGTAAGATATTAGAGACCTCTTTTCAGATAAATTCTCAGGTAGAGATCACCATAGAAAGTCAACATTCTGTCTTCGAGGGTGTGGCATAAATGTTGACTCAATGACTGTTATGTCCTACTACATCCTAAAAATCATTTATTTGGTATCTAGGAATTGGATATAAGATAATGCCTATTTATTCTAAGTTATTTTGGTCACTACTTGACTAAAAGTGGCCCCCAAAGGGCAAGGAAATTTACAGTTTACTTCCTAAGGGATAATTTCCTGAGTTATGTCACCAGATAAAAACACTTCACCAATTGACTTAAGAAATAAGGCTCAAAAAATGTAGAACACATATAGAAGAAGAATAAGCATAAAGGATTAAGTATTGGTTAAGGACACAAGATGACCTTCAGAAGCAGAAACTGTAATTAGCCATAATACTTGCCTTTTGTGAAATCTAGCTGAAGTGGACTGTTTAATAGACTTGGTTAGTAGGGAGTATAAGCATATCCACACAACTGAGTGAAGCACAGGGTAGACTGGAAGAAATACCTCTTAAAACACTCCAGATCCACTTGGTCTCATTTTCCCAGCGTATCTTTGGTAACTAATTTTGAGTGCCCAAGGCCTGGGCATTTATTATGCCAAGAACATACTCTGGTCCTTTCCCTTCTTGCATTGGTTCTTCTCTGATGCCATACCTGAGAACTTGTGGTAAACCTATCTTTCACAAAAGCAACAACTTGGAAAAACATTAGTGTTCCATGGAACAATGCATTATCTAGGAGGGGAGAGACTGATGAATGTTTTCCTCTTTGCCTCCCTAATACGCATAGTTATGGGATGTTTTCCTGAAGGCTCTTTCTCAGATCCAAGCAGTACTGAGAATTAACTGTACACAGTGGTGGCCACATCAGTATGCACTGGTGCCCTAGCTTCCTCTTCCCTACCTGGCTTCTCCAGCCCCTCATTTATGCTCCAGCAAACATGCTTTTATCACAGTCCTTGCTCTTTGGATACAAAGTCCAGGAAAAAAAATACAAATGAAACTATGATGAAAATCTCTTTTGGTGTGAGAAAGAAAAATAGCTAAAGCTAGATAAGAAGAGTAATTTGTCTTTCTTATTTATGTATTTTCCTCCACAGAATTTATGTCTATTCTCTTTAATATGAAGAGATCTTATTTTATTTACACTGCATTTTTATATTAAAATTATTTATTTTCAATAAGAAAATGTCAACATAAAAGTGCCAAAAGATAGCTAAGTGGTCCAAATATGTAAATTAATAATAATACATAATACATTGCTTCAATCAGGTATCTTTTTTGCATTTTAGAAACTTCTCAACCTCCAACATAAATTTAAGCTATACTGTGAAAGATATATGATTTGGAGAAATACAGTTTTAGAGAAAACATGTCTTAGCATCTTTTAAATTACTTTTTCTGTAAAGGAGAAATAACAGACAGAAAGACAACTTGATTATTTGTATTTACATATGCATACTATTAACAAATTGTGACATAATAGATTAAAGTTTGATCAAACTAGCAAAGCTGATATAGATTAATATTTGAATTCTACTAAAGTAAGCAGCAATCTGAATGATCCTATGTTAAATTTGTTACAAGGAGTGAATCTTTTGTTATATGTAAATTTTGGTAGCAACTTAAAAAATAATGTGATTGTTGGAAAATATTATGGCTCAAACTAAGAAATGGAAATTATCACAGTGATTCTCTAAGGCTCTTTTGGGGTGATTTTATAAAATCTTCATTATAAGAAATTTTAGTAGCATTGCTATTGGGAAGCCTATGCCTCAGCAGTTACTATTATTTCTTGTAGAAATTGTAATAGTTCAATCTAAAATATGATGTGCAAGTTTCACAATGCTTTAAGAATTTATCCTCTCATATCTAACTACAGTTTAACATTGAATTAGGAAATGTGATTTCCATCTTGGCCTGAGACCTAGAATGTTAAATTTTTCATTGACATTGAAAAATCACATTTGTTTTATAATTTTTATATTTATAACAGTAAAAATTGAGAAAACACACTTATGCAGCTTAAGTGATTCACATTTAATTACATCAGTTACAATGCTATTTTGTCCTAACTCTAACCATAGTGCTAGACAAAAGTGTGTGTATTTTTCTTCATTTTGCCTAATTTTTTACATCATTGATTAATTTTAATAATTTGGATTAATTTTCAAGTTAAAAAAAACCTCCTAAGAAAAAGTGCCTGTGGTTACTCAGCGGGCTTAAAGGAACTGGCAGTGAACATGCTTTGGCATTACTTCACTTTTTCTGATTCCTTCTGGCCAAATAGTTGTACTAAATATTGTCGATGCTGGAGTTTTGCCTTTAGACATGTACAGATTACATTAGGGATATGCTGGTGGCATTGAAGTTACTTCTTCATAAGAGAAGTTATTAAATTTTATGAAAGGGAAATAAAGAAGCATAAAGGAAAAGATTAAAGTATAACTGATTAATACTAGAGGCCTTGGTGTGCAGGAGATATCTCACCTTCAGTTATGTTTCTCTACTTTTGTCACAGTGTTTGTTCAGGAGTGGAGATTCCAAACTGACACTGGTTTAGCATTTAGTACTTTTCAAACGTTTTCAGATTCCATGCATATATGATCTTACACATTCTGTGAAAAGAACAAAACGAATATTTTCTGATTATGAAAATGGAGTTAGACATTGGGATTCAACCAAAGCATTCAGCTATTTAGGAATTGGATATGAAATAATTTAATTTCGTTGTCATTATTCCTGATTTTTCTTTGTCTCCGTTTGCTTTCCTTGGTATTTTTTGCTTATTTATTTATTTTTGATTAAGAAATAGTGTAAAATAGTGACCATATTGTTGAATCTTTGTTGTATCTTTGAGCAGAACTGTTTGCAGTCTCACTCTTTGAATGTCTACTATGTATCCTTTAATTTTGTAACTTGAACAACTACATCCAAGATGACAATATGTAATTTATCAACTAGTGATTTCTTAGTGCTTTTTCTTTTTTCTTTTACAATTCTGTATTGTTGCTACCCTTTTTTATTTTGCTTTTTTTCCTCTTTAAATAAAATTTTTTAAAAAAGAAATAGTGTTTGTACATATTTATGAAACACAGTGTGATATCATGTGTACCCTGGGTAATGATCAAATTAGAGTAAATTACATATCCATTACTTTAAACTGGTATAATTTATTTTTGGTGAATACATTTAATTTTTTCTCTTGTAACTATTTTGTGATATATAGCATATGCCACAAATTTTATACACCCTTCAGAAAAAAAATTGTATAAATATTTTAATAATTTATTGAGATACCGTGAGACTAATGTAATTTATCTTTGGCCTCTACAATTACAAGAGGTGCTTTTGGTGGTGACTGTTAGCTTCCAGACATTTACTAGTACAGCAAATTGCTGCTGGGGTAACCTTGGTCATTGAGATTGCTGCACATGCATTTTTAATTTCTTTTCTAAGGGCCAGCAATGTAATGGATTTTCTGCGATATATAACATTCTCTAGGGTTCCCTGCATGAGGGTAACATCATTTATTGAAAACATCATACCATTTTTTTCCCCTTAAGGGAGTATACATTTTTGGGCAGACTGTATAATGCATTATTGTTAAATATATTCACCTTGCCCTGCCATAGAACACCAGAATTTACTCTTCTAATCAAGCAATAATATTGTATCCATTAATTGATCTCTCTGGTTCCTACTTCTCTCCTATTCCTTCCGGGCGCTGGTAACACTATCCTTCTTTCAGCATTTAGGAGATCAATGTTTTTCATCTCTGCTTATGAAAAAGATCAGGGAAAATTTGTCCTTATGTACCTGCCCTTTTTCTCTTTGCACAGTGTCCTCTGGGTCCATGCAGATCTACTCATGTTACCAAAAGTAACAGGATTTCATAACTCTCGTGGTTGAGTAGTGTGTGTGTGTGTGTGTGTGTGTAAGACACAGAGTAACATTTTCTTTTCTTTATCCATTCATCTGTTGGACTTTTATTTTCATTCCTTATCCTGGGCTGTTGTGAATGGTACTTCAAAGAGAGGTGTGTGTGCTGATGGCTTTTCAGCATATTGATTTCAATTCTTTTGGGTATCTACCTTATACTGGACTGTTTGATCATATATTAGTTTCATTTTTAACTTTGCAAGGAGCCTCTACACTTGGGAGTATACAGGATTCACTAAATTATTCTTTCGGTAGTAATTCAAATGGATTTCTTTTCTTTTTCTCCCACATTCTCTTCAGCATTTGTTAATTTTTTACTTTTGGAGAACAATTGTTGTCACTGGGTGTAATGATATCCCATTACTGTTTTGGTTTATATTTTCTTGATGATTAATGATGTTGAATATCTTTTTTTCACATAAGTCAGCCATTTCTAAGACTTAGTTTGACAAATCTCTATTTGGATCTTTAGCCCTTTTTGTAGTTCATTCTCTATTCAGAATTTTTTTAAAATTTCCCATAGACCCCATTGTCCATTAAGAAGTGCAAAGAAAAATGTTCTGTATTATTTGTAACTCATTATATACTAACTCCTTATATACTCCTATTCATCTTACCCCTTAGACATTTCAGAAAGCTTAAAATTGGCAACATAACATTTTACCAGTTTCTAAAAATTGCTAGATCAATGAGTACAATAAAGAGAAAAGATGAGCAGAAAGGTCATAATCATCTGGTAAAGCTTAAATTATCAGAGAATGTTTTAAATTGCAAAAGCAAACTTGAGTTAAAATACCATTATCATGCATTACATGACCAGGTGGGAGAAATATGAAAGTCATTGGGATATTTTTATTTATATTACTTAATGCAAGAGCTAAAGTGAGAATAGGTAATCCAAATCTCACATAATGGCAAGTAATATCTTTAACTGCTTCATTTATTGGTAGTTTCAACCTCCCATTTCTTTAGGACAAACAATTTGGAGTCATTTTTTTAGTTCTGTCTTTTCTCAGAACCTATGTGCAACCATTTTCCTGCTCATGACAGCTCTACCTTCAAAATTAATCGGCTTTACCTTCACTGTGACTTCCACGGTCCAAAACTCCAGCATGGCTTGGCCGAACTGTTGCTCTGGTGTCTTGTGCATTCCTCCTTTGGTCTATTCTGAACTCTCCATTTTCCTTCCTATCACTGTCTTCTTGTTTTATTTCCTTCCTCCATCCTATCTTTTTCTCTTTGGAAACATTATCAAACATGCCCCATCTCTGGATCTTTGTGTTTGTCACTTATTCTGCCTAGAATTTTCTTTAATATTATATGGAATGGTTCATCCCTTTCATTCTTTTAGGCATTTGTGTAACTGTGATGTTCCCACTGAAGTTACTTATTATTTAAAATTATCAAACTTGGCTGGGGGTTTAGCTCAGCAGCGTTAAGTGCCTGCTTGGCAAATTCGAGGTCATAAGTTTGGTCCCCAGCACACACACACACACACACAGACAAAAAACAAAACCCTTTGTGAAACTGCTTATTTTTTGTATGCTATGTTTCAGCATTATATGTTTAATTAACTTAATATATCCATAAACGTATATTAGGTGATATATTCCATTTTGTCTGTATTTTACCTGGCAAAAATTAATACAAGGAAAATTTGTCTACTTTTCAGTGATTTGCTTACTACCTAAAGCATAATAGGTGTTTAGTTAATATTTATTAAATGAAAGAATAGCTGTTTTAAAAGGCAAAAATTCATTGGTATTTTTATCTATAGAATATTTTCTTTGTGACTAAGAACCTTGGAGATTTATGAAGGCTGGATCTGAATTCTCCAATAAAATTATAATCACTGTTTTGATAAAGTATCCCAAACTACTGAAAATGAGATCCTTTATAGTGAAATCTATTCTTCCTTTTCTTAAATCTCTGTCACTTTCTTCCTCTTGTTATTGCAGTGTTGAGATTTTATAACATTATTTGTCCCTTTACACTCAGTATGAATTAAAAGAGTGAAATTCAGTTTGTAAAATTAAAGTAGCCAAAAATTATTCTATGCAGAAGGTAATATGTGTGTTACTTTTGGTTATAATAGAAGTAATAAAACTTTATTTTAATCTTTCACTTCTAATGATGAAACCTTGGGTTAAAAAATCACAGAAACCTCTGAATTTTGTATTTTTGATCTGTGCTTTGGAAAGCTATTGGTTCTATATCATGCATGTTTTGAAAGAATAAAATATGTATACAGGAAATTATATGACCTGGGTCTTGAATACCATTTCTGAGTTTTGGAAAATATGCAAGGAGCATCCATCCTACAGAAAATTAACCCAGACTACAAACTGTGCTATTTTTTCATAGCTGTAGCACTTCAATTACTTTTAGCAACCCAACAATAATTTTTGTTACTAAAAGACTTTATAGACATTGGTCCACTATCTTATTTAGTCATTAAAGTTGGCTATAATCTGTTCTCAGATGTTTTCCTTTTATGCTTCATCTAGTCAGTGTCTTTATTTTGATTACCATGCTCTGAAATATGTCCAACATTTTAATGGCATATTGATCCTCAGGATCTTAACACAGTTTTATTAGTAGAGAAACATCTCAGCAGAGGCATGCTTGAATGGAGTTTTGATGATCTTTATATAACCCCTTGCAGAAATTAAAGGCTTTATAACAAAACTGCCATGAAATTTGGCACTCTACTATTTATGACAAAATTCTCTCCAAATCTACTTTTTATAATCAGGAAAAACTGATTCTTTAGGTGTTTTAAAGCCTCGGTCTTATATTAAAGAATATTTTGTCTTAAATCCTTTATGCAAAAGGTTCAAAGGGCACCAAAGTGAACTTGAAGTAGTGAATTTATTGCTAATCTATATCAGCGGGTAGGGTATGGCTAACTTGTTAACTTAGCCATACCTACTTGAACTTGAAGTAGTGAATTTGTTGCTAATTTATATCGGCGGGTAGGTATGATTCTAATCATAAAGTTGTTTGGATCTTGATGGTGTGCTCTTCTTTCAACTGTAGAATACTTCTTTCTTCAAGCAATTTCTTGACTACCTTCCTCAGTGCTGAGCCAAAGTATTATTTTTCTTCTCTCATAAAGATAAGTACAACAAGGTATTGTTTTCTTTTAAAGTCCGTCTTGCATTTTTTCCTACTCTGAAGATCTTGCCAGGCTTTAAAATCATTAAGTATTCCTTCTCTACTCTAAATGCTACCATTGCTTTATATTGCTTTCAAGTTTCATGTGCATGTGGCATATTAATACCATTTTTTTGTAATTTTCTCACTGCCTTAATTCTGTGTGTTACCACACCCATCGGGATAACCTAAACGCTGTGCAGATCTGAGCTCTTTAAATTTCTGTTCCTCACATGCTGAAAATGAACTGCTTTCCTTCCCATCTTATACTACAACACACACACATACCAATTCTATAATGCTGTATAGACTGCTATTACACCGAGATCATCTCTCTTGTGGCCTAGGATATTTATTTCCCTTTTCTAGACAACCCAAGAAGTAAGTTAAACTCCCAAGGTAATTTCTCACCATGACTCTCAAATCTCTCCTACTTCCATCTTTTCTATTTTAACCCCTGGACTAAACAACATTAACAACAATAAAAATAAGTTTGAATTAACTGTAATGCTGTCTCTAATGTTTCTCAACACAGACCAGTGAATATTTCTCTGCTGTCTGTACTGCCGCCAGTGAAACTTCAGGAAACCTAATGTTTTCCCTAAAACTTTCCTTTTCACATCATTCTTATCTTAGTGATGCATCTCCCCACCCAGCCACCGATAGCCACAATCTGAGGTGACCATCTGCATCTTTTGTGCCACTGCAACTTCACATCATGTCACTCACTGAATCCTGCTATTTATTCTAAGTATTTCTCAAATTTGTCATGCTTTTTCCCTTCCTAGGCTTTTACCACTTGACTATTACCTGTCTAAATATGTTATCAAGATTCCTGTAAAAGACTGAAATAACTTGTTTACCTCTGGTCTTGAGATTTTACCTACAATATACACATAGCGATATCTCTTGCTTAAAAACCATTAGACGCCTCCTGCACTGTCTTCAGGTGTGAACTAACATTATCATTCCCGTGTCATCTATAATATTTATATATGCATCAGGTATCTAATTCCATTATATGATTATTTTATTTTATAGGATAGTTTTTTATCCCTAAATTCTTTGAGGGTTATGGTCATGTGTTTTAAAAATGGCAAGAACAAAATAAAAAAAAGCAAAACAAAGAAAAAACAGAAAACTTCTGAGAAAAACAATACTTTATGCTTACTAAGTATCTAAAAATAGAATAAGTCATCTTTATTCCTAACAGAAGAAACTAACCAGTTTAAATAACAAGGGAAATGAGATGAAATGCTAAATTTTAAAATTTCATTAATGTCTAAATGTGAAAATACAATGCATATTTAAAATATACTTCTGTGCATAGTTCCCAAGCTTATGTACTTCTAGGCTGGTTGGTAGTTTGTAAAGGTCATGTATAAATTTTGGTTTCTTTAACTGGTGAATAAATTCAGTGACAGAGCTATTCATTTGACCCTGAAAATACTGTGTCAGTTTATATCACTATCAAAACCATTTCCTATGAAAAGAATATGCATTGGTAATGTTTACAGATTTGAAGTGTCTGTCTCCTTCATATTTCCTCATTTTTCCAGGTAATGCATATTGACAGTTTCACAGATCACATATTGTTTACATTTGAGACAACATGCCCTGTGTAGCGCAAAGTTTAACAAATGAGTATTCCCTGTCTAAATGAAACATAATTACACAAGTTGAGCTACTCAGCTTTCTGTTTCTGTGAAAAAAAAAATTGCCTGAGAATAACAATTTAAAGGAGGGAAGATTAATACTGGCTCGTGATTACAGGGATGTTAGTCCATGCGTAGCTGGCACCTCTGCTTTCAGGCCTGTGAAAAGCCAGGTACACCACGGTGGAAAGATGTGGCAGAGGAAACCTGCTCACCTCGTGTCAGCCAGGAAGGGGAGAGGGAAGACGAAAGGAGAGAAAGGGGCCTGAATGCCAAATACACACCACAGTCCTGCCTCTTCCACCAAGCTCCTCCCCCTCACAGGCGATTCAGCTATGAAGTTGGCATCCTCGTGATCTGATCACTTACAAAAGTTCCCCCTCCCCTGCACACAGGAGGTTTGTGAGGGTCATCTTAGATCCAAGCCATACACCAAGCGTGGTCTCATTTTTTAAGCCAGTGGCTCTCAATTCTGCCTCTGGGGCCATTTCACAGTGTCTGGATTATGATTACTCTGACTAGCAAGAGGGAGGCTATTTGCATCTGGGGGATACAAAACAGAGACACTGCCAATGACCCCACAACACACAGTGCACTCTCAAGGATGCCGAAATGTCCAGGTTCTTTAGGACAGCGCCAGATAGCGCGGATCTCCTTTCACATGTCATCTCATGCTGGACAAGTCTCCTAAAGAAGACAGTGTCGTAACACTTACTGATCTATACTCAGCTGCACTGTACTTGGTACTTTGGGGAATAGAATAATGTATTCTATAATAAATTTATTTTCAAAGAGTTTGTACCTAACCAAACATGAAAATAAACTTAATAGATAAGTAAATATGTATATGTAGGTATAAGTATATAATATTATTTAATTTATAAAAAAGAGTGATAGAGGAAGAATATTTCATTTGTGAAGGAACCTGTTTTGCCATTAGATATTGGAGTTATTAGCATTGATTTATGTTAAGTAACGGGTAAGAAATCTCTATATAATTAAATCTATGTAAAGATCTTTTTACTCCTACCTGTCTATCTCTACATGCTTAATTCACATTATTTTGTAATAATAAGATCAAGAATAATCTCCAATGAGTTGAGATGAATTGCAACTATTTGATAAATATTATTTTTAACGATGTTACCAGATTCAAAAATACAACAATAAATTTTTGAGGGATTTTAAATGAAACATGCATGTGTGTTTGCGTGTATTTCCACATTCACATCATTTTCATGGTCATATCAAATCTGTACATATATAAATCTTCACAGAGGCAGAGATGAATGGTTAATTTAATTTCTGTATTTCATGGAATTTAATGAAGGATAAATACCCAGAAAAAGGTGAAATTTGGGCTGAACATTGTAAGATGAGTCAGTGAAGAATAAATGAAATGAAAAAAGGTCGTTATGGCACATGAGAGAGGTTAGCGGTGCTTTCCTTTCAGTCTGATGCTGGATAAAGGTCCTGGGATTAAGGAATAAATGACCGCATGTGTATAATTAATTCAGCTATGTAATCTATGTTTAAAGGTCTCATTAAACATTTAATTTATAGTGCAAATGTAACACAAGACTAATCACTAGTCTTTTATCTTTCAAGTCAGTGCAGTGAATACCTCATGGAGCATCATGTACTTGATGTGTGTATATTTTTTGGTTTCTTTTTTCTGGCTGTTTATAAAATTTTACTCCCCGCCTTTACTTGCTTTGAAACTGAGACCCAGGGACTCCTCCCATCTCAAAGTCACATTTAATATCATTTCTTTGACTCGTGGCATCGGATTGAGACAGGGCTGTGGAATCGCAGCAGGCAGTAGATTTTAGAGAGAGGGTCAATGTTCTCACTGGGATTAACTGGACAACTTTACATTTTGAGTGGTAGAAGTTTGCAGTGAGCTTCATTTTATTATTTCCTATAAAGCTTATTCTCAGACCATGGAGAAATTTAATGTCACAAAGAATTAGGCAAGGCCAGGACTTGTGGCTCTGGCTTAGTACTCTGGAGGAGCCGGTGATCACGTGAAAAAGAGCCTGCCTTTCCAGAGCCCTGTTTGGGTTCCTGCTTTACCGTGTTTTCTTTGCAGCACCTCCCCGGTTCCCCTGAGGTGAATCTTTGTACTCTGAGATCCACTTCAGTGCCCTTCAGGCCCCGGCACATGTCCCTCTTCTGTGTGTGTCCAGGGCCCTGCAAAGTTTCCCCTGGGTTAAGAGGAGCTGGGCTCTGCTTTCTTCACGGAGTCATACCTTGCCACTCCACCTTCCCTGTAGCCAGCCAGTGTCCTTGTGCACCTCTGTGCTTCATGACATCCTATGAACCTTGTCTCATACCTGGTCTTTCCAAGAGCAGCTTCCTGCCTTATTTGACTAACATGTTTCTAAAATTACAACCCGCAGGTTCATTGCCACCCTGAATTAAGAGTTTTAATTTAGCCTTTATTGAGTGGAAGAAGGCACAGTGCCAAGTACTGGAGATAGAGATGTAAGTAAGAAAAACAGTTTCTGCCTTTATCCACACTGCATAGATGTGGAAGAAACTAATTACATAATAATTCATCTCTACAATGGTATATTCAAGGAAAAAAGGTATTATAAGGATATAATGCAGGAAATGACATTGTCTGGAAGCCTTGAAAAACTAAGGAAATGTTACATAAGCTGGATAAGGAAGGCTGGGTGGGAATTAATTAGCTGAAGTAAAAGGAAACATGATGTATATTTATGGAATGAGTAACCTAGTACGGTTTATGTTATAAAAGTATAGAGACAAATACAAAAGTTTTATTAGTCACATCAAATTCTTATTTTTTTATTGCGGCAAATTACATTTAATATCTCTTCCAAGAAATATCTCCTATGTACATGTTAATTTTCATTCATACAAAAGTATTTAAATGCACTGTGCTAGCTGCAAATGTGTCTAATCACAGGCTTGGAGTAGCTTCTGCTGAGAGTTTGAGAGCCTCTCAGAGTCAGTGGAGTCTTAAAATCACTTATTTCCAACCATGATTTATTTTAACCTCTTCACCAGACTGTTTAAGCCAGTTTGTACCAACAGGATTAATTCTTAAGCATGTTTACAGCAGACAGACAAGAGTATATTTTGGAATTTCTCACAGCAGACTCTTCAATTGTAATGATGTTTCCATAGTTTATAGGAAATAAAATGTTCCTTCCAAACATGCCCTGCAAATGCTCGGTTCACAGACAGTCCTCAGTAGCTGTTCAGTTGCACTGACGATAGGAACTGCAGAAATTTAATGTAAATAAATAATTAAGTTAATAAGTAAAAGTTTTTGAAATTTGAGAGTGCAGATCTCGAGCATCCAAAAGCAAGTTGTTCTACTTTTCTTATCATCATATGGTGGACCCCATGCAGACACAATCTATGCCTATTGTTTCCATTTTCACTTCACCCCTATGGCTCATTAAATTTGCAATAGAGAAATGGCTAGCGCAAAATAAAGCTTAGATCAATCATTCCTCTATAGACCAGAGCAAGGAAAATCAATCTCTGTCCATTCAAGTGGTTCTCAGCTATTGACTTTAAATTTTCCTGATCTAGAGGTTACTGTACTGCTAATTGCACTGAAGTTCAATGTCTGTGCTTTTGTGTATTTTTTAGCTATCTTTGCAGAGTGTATATTGTACAATTCTATTCATTTCTTGTGTGAATTAATGAAGGTGAGGAATCTTTAACCTGTGATTAGCAACTTGATAATGATACCCCAAAGCATTTTTGAAAAGGTCTTCCATAGTATTCCTACTAGTTGGCTGAGAAATGCATAGCTTTTAATGCCACATCTCACTGTCTACCGATCTTTTGAAAGCCCTGTATTAACTGTTAATATCTCTGCATAAGGAAAAATTTTCCATACTTATGAATACAGTCTTTAAAAAGATGTGAAAAAGTATGATTGATATTGACACACTTTTAAAACTTCATTTTTTCCTGACAATCACAATAACTAAATCATATGTTTACAAAATTATTAATCATATTAAGACTCATGCATAACATTTCTTTGTACATAGTAGACATTAGATATAACTTCAAACAAGTTGCTTTAAGCAATAAAATTTGCTTTTAAAACAGATCATTTTTGAAAAAGGACATTATAGGCATATGTTCAAATATATCTCAGTACCTTACATGGTAGCCTGAACTTTTCCCTTTTCAATTAAAATGCCGCAAGTCTGAAATACGTTAAATTTCAGCTGGACCAAAGGTATAGCTCCATAATAACAGTGTCTAGAAGAAAAACACAGTGAGTCAACATGTAAGTTAAATATTTGGTAAATTAAAGCTAAGGCCTTAGTGACTGTTCAAGTGTTGGATCTGAATTCTTGTTGTCCCTGGCACATAGTGAAGCATCTTTACTTCTTGTCTGTGGCTCCTGTGGATTCAAAGTGAGCTGCAGTCCTAGGTCAGAAATGCTGTCCATTTTGTGCTTCTTATCTCTTCTTTTTAATAACTCTAACCTATCTTAATTTTACTGAATTTATCAATAAACACTTGGCACAAACGTACTACACAAATTATATTTGAATAAATAATAACTAGCTAATATACTTATTCATAGTAAGCTACCCATGTTTTTGAACCCTCCCTAAAGTGCTAAAAGTGTCATAAATATCATTTCATTTAACATTACATGCATAGTCACTGGTCATACCCTGTTAGCAGACTGCAAAATAAAAACTAAGGAAATAGTAGTTGTCAGGTTGTGTTACTCTGTAGAATCTGTTTAGATGTAAACTTTATTTGTGTGCAAGTTGACATTGTTCCAAAATGTAAAAGCCTGTGTTATACCAACAATGTGGTGATGCTAAAATATGTGCAGTTAAGCAAACATTTTAATGTGATTTTCTGCAGTTGTTTCTAAAATATTTTTTATTTCAAATTAATATTAAAATTATTTTGTTTGCTCAATGCTTTTGATGAGTCAATTAAAAGTTCTAACACTTTGGAAACAAAGAAAAGTTAGAATGAAAGTAAAAAATGAATGAAGAAATGATGACATCTGAAAACAAACAAATCAAAAATATTCAAATTTTCATAGTAAAAATAACACTACACTATATTGAGCTTTTAATGTTATTTATTTTGAAATCACAAAGCAGTACCGATACTACAAAAATCTATAAGTTGGATATAGTTATTGAGTGTCCTGACATCTTTTTCATAAATCCTTTGACAGGCTCAAAAATAATTACACATTTCAAACATAAACTAAATTTTAAAAAAATTTAAAAAGTTTTCCAAATGCTTCCAAGTCTAATTACTGTATTTGTACACAAACCACTAAAATTATCCTTGGAATTCAGCAACTGTGTCTACCTAAAACAACACAGTAAGGAGAAAGAGACCCATTAAGATATCTTGTCCCTGAGCAGAACTGTTTCTACCAATAATTGAATTAAAAATTGAAAGTAACATTTATTGTTTGTTTCCACTAGGTTAACTGGAAATTAAGAAGGGACATAATACAGTGAGCTAGAGGAAAGTGAAGAAAAAACATTAAAAACGTTTAAAAGATAGGAGAATATCACTTGTACACCTACCAGCCTGCCACACACACTATTAACAATTTTAGATGTATTTTTTAAATTTTATAGACAAAAGGTAAAACAAAATTTCACACAAAGATGAATGATAGCTAATTTCACAAAATTTCACAAAAAGAATAAAAATAGCTAACACACTTCATATTAGTAACTTTAAAATAGTTACTCAGAATATAATATATGGGCATACAAATTTCTCTAATTGATATTACTGCAAACCTTCCTTTTCTATAAACTAAGAGACACTAATAGAATAACTAACTTGCAGTGTTTCTCTCTTTACCCTTCCTCCCTTTCCCTCCTCCTAGTTCCTTTTTCCTTTCAACAATTTCTTCCCACTTCACAATTTCTATTGTACATTTTAGAACATGTTTATTTTTTCAGATTCTTATACCTGGGAGACAGTATGATGTTTACACATGTGAATCTATTTATTTGACTAATGAGTATGGTCTCAAATTGCATACATTTTCATATAAATACCTCAAGTATATTTTTCCTTAAGACTGAGTAGTACTCCATTCTAGAAAAGTATCACCTTTTTTATCCATTCTTCAGTTGATGGGTGCTTGGGTTGTTTCTAGGATTTAAATGTTGCAAATTATGCTGCTGTGAACATTGATGCTCATATATTGCTGTGGTCTGATGTTTTTAATTCTTCTGGGAAGATACCCAGAAGGAGAATAGCTGGGTTGAATGGGACTTCTAATCCTAGCTTTTTAAGGACTCTTCATACTGATTTTAATTTTATATTTTGATTCTATTGCTTGGATTTTGATTTAGGGATCCTATTCACATTTTTGGAAGTTCTTAAATAGTCTGTAAATCCCATCTTTATCTTTGTTCCTACTAATGAATAAAACTGTTAACACTGAAAACCCCCACTTTTTAATTTTATCCTTTTGGATATAAGTGAAACTTGCATTAGTTGAATGCACATGGGAGAACATATGATATAAAGAAGTCAATAATATAATACTTTATAATGTCAGAAAGTATATGATAACTGGAAAGAAATTCTGAGATGTCCCAAATTTAATTACAAAGGTCAACGGATGGGAGAAGGAGAGGTGAGTGAAGTCTATTAAACAGCTGAGAATGGTGCTGAGAAAGAGGTTAAAGAGATTGTTACTCCATCACTGCAGACCTATACAGGTTTATCCTCTCTCAGCGAATCTACTCTCTAGAGTGTAAACGCCAACCAGTAGAGAAATCACTTTCCCTTATACACTATACTCTGTCCCAAAGCACCCACTACCTGTCGTGTTATCTCCTCTCTCATCTAAAAGCATTTAGAGGATGAACAAAAACAGCTTTGTCTTCCCCAAGTGTCATAAAACTTAATGATGTAAGAAGTGTCTACGTGTTTGAAAGTATTCAAGTTTTATTTAGATTCTTTCATAGCAATTAAACACAATTCGCATACATACAAAGGAAAAACTAGAATAAACTAGAATAAATTTTAGTTTGCTTTCTTGAAACCAAAGGAAAATATCTGTACAATTTACTCATTTGATATTACTATAGTTATTGGATGCTTTTCATAAACATATCCTGATATTCCAAATGGAAATTTCACTATAATTTTTTCTTTATCACATCAAAATAGACATCTCTTTGATATCACAGACATAATAATTTTTAGTGCTACTCATTATGTTACTATGAGAACACTAATTAATAGTAATTGGGAAAATACTAAAATTATGAATATATGTAACTTTAAAATGTTTCCTTGTCTAAGTTCCCCAGAAAAGTGTGCTACTTTACAATGCCAAAGAGAACAGCTCTTAGTTTTGCATAATGAATGTATAAGTAATGATTTTTATAACTTTGGTGATATTCATAATTGTTTTTTTAAATTTTCCTTCAGAAATGCCTCTAAATAAAGAAAATTAAAATTATTCTTATTCTGGCTGATGTGCAAATTCAGCAACAAATTTTCAGGCTTTTTTCACTTTATATTTTATATGATTTTTTATAGTTTATAAATTTTTAAAAAATTAGTTCATATGTCATTAC
The DNA here is from genome assembly GCA_004027455.1 of Hydrochoerus hydrochaeris. Lineage (NCBI taxonomy): Eukaryota > Metazoa > Chordata > Mammalia > Rodentia > Hydrochaeridae > Hydrochoerus > Hydrochoerus hydrochaeris. The sequence continues at coordinate 32,742 of PVLA01011277.1, forward strand.
CATCTTACTCAGGTAACTTTATTCTAAAATAAGCTTACTTAACTATAAGGAATGAATGAAGCAGTAAACACTTCCAGCACTCCATAATAAAAACATTTATTTTTTATTGTAATGGAAATTTTTCTGAATGGAATATAAGTAAAGGTTGAATCAATGAATTAAAAACACTTTTCTTTTTTAAAATTAATTTTAATAAATCAGTTGCATAAAGTTATCATAAGCAAAATATATATACACTCATAAATTTAAGATATAAACATTTCCTTGTTAGTTATCTTTTTAAAATAAGGAGTTATGTTTAGTCCTGAACATTATACTCCTGCAATTTTTTTTCTTCCTGACAATAATTTTAACTCTTAAAATATAAGAAGTAAAAGTTACTTGGATTAGAAACTAAAATATACATTGGAATTTGTGTACATTCAAAGTCCAGGTCTAAGGGTTTTAGTCTCACTTTCAAGTCTAATGAAGACTTACATTTCCAAATATACGTAGTACCTTCCTGTGGTGAGATATTCTGCTTCCATTAATTCATTCAATACAGTGATTTTTCATGAGTGAAAGCAGCTAATTCACATATCTTTAAGGCCTTCAACTTATCTCTATTTTTCCAAGATAGTCATAATGATAGATATTTAAGTCAATTTCATAAATATGCCTTCATCTCATAAGACCTTGAGGCAGAGTCAAAATATTAAAATACTTTGTGTATCTAATTTCTTCCTGGATGTTGCTAAGAATGGCAGTGTAGTTTATTTATGTCCCTAGCACTTGTAAGTTGAATTGTGTAGAAATGTATAATTTTACCATACTAAAGAATGAGACAGAAAGTGTGTATTTTAAAATTTTAATGACATCATTTGATTATTTTGCTTTCTATTGTGTATTTATGCTTCTTTTTATATAAAGGATTTATGAAATTGAACAAAGATAATAGAATCACCTTTTGTTTCTTTAATATAATTCTATAGATTAGTTGTGATAACTAAATGAAAGTTGATATATTGAACAATAAATACAATGCTTCAAGGTAGCTCACACTTGATATTACTTAATATGATGTTTGTAACAAAATGCCTGATAAATTTGTGCATGTACACACATATGTAATAAAATTAAAAACTAATACTATGTTTATTAACATAACATTGCTTTTCCAGGAAATTTCTGTCTGTAAAGACAATTATTATCACTTGTTTCCAAAAGTTCCTGAAATACCTACTTATCCCAGTAACAGACTATCTAATTGGCTGGATTTTTCCACAAAGTGGATCATTCAGTCAGGCAGATAATTCACCTCTCTTATTCTCCAACTACTCTCTTATTTCTCTATACACAAATGCTAATTATTAAAGAAGACTTTGATGAATAAACCCGCACTACTTTGTCCACTGATACTTAATTGTCGTATTAGGAATTTGGAATTAGAGCCTCGAATGGCTCATCCTGCATCAACCTCTAATCCCAATAAATGTTTACTCTTAGTCTCCCTTCCAGACACAGCGCTAAAGCTCTGTTAATGGTGCTTTCAGTTTCTACAGGAAGCAACATTTTCTTTGCTTCATCGAGTGGTTATTTCGGTGGTCTATTCAGAGTAAGCAGGTGAACATGGTAGTGATAGTAACTTCTATGCATTTCTTTAGTTATTTATTTTCACTTGAAATTTATATATTTGATGATTGTATTTTCACCTTGTCATAAATTGGAGCTTTCTGTATTCAGTTTTAAATTTAAAAAAATTAGTGAAGTTATACAAGTATTATCTGAATTAGACCTTAAGTCTTATTTTAATGTTTCAATATCCAGTCCTCCAACTAATTTTTCCTAATGTAAATGTCCTCTGGTCACAGATTATTTGTATAGTTATGTACACTCTTCAAAATTTTTTTTAATGAGGACAAATTAATTGAAGACCACATTATTCTTAACAACATTATTGGATCAAAGTGTTTAAGTTACCTTCTGTTTCTAGGCTAACATGGTCACAAATATAAATTTAATTTATTGTCAGTATGTCCTCAAAAATTTGGTAAGAGGAAAGAGTTAAGGGGACCTTGTACTGTGGCATTCTCTAGTGATTGATTTTCACAAAATATCACCATTTTAAAAAATGCAATTATCTTGATCATGTATCTGAGAGAAGCTTGGCTCCTAAAAGTTTATCTTTTCTTTCAAAGTTAGGAACCTGAAAAGACCCACATATTTATCTGTAGACAAATGAGAACTCTAAATCTCCTCCTACAAGGTTGCAAGTGCATACAGTATGATAGAATGTTCCTTTCAGAAATAGCTACTACACACACACACACAAATGTAAAACTCTAATAAAATGTGTGAAATTCCTCTTCAGAAATGGATGCAAATGGGTTTTACTATGTGTTTTGTTACAGCATCAACTGCTATATAGTTAGGGACTTTCTAGAATGGGCATGATAAACTTCAGTTCACATAAGTTTCTGTTATAAAATAGCTAGTACGTTTTACAAGTGGTGTTTAAAAATAATTTGGTACCATGCATAGTCTTTTTCTGGTTCATATCATGATCAACTCACTGTCATATTATATAACCTTCATTGCTGGGATCATGAATTAACTACGTAATGAAAGCCGTATGATGAAGCCATTATTTTTAGAATAAGACTGAATCTCAGTATTGTTTTGATTTGTTTTTCTCTAGTGGACAAAGAAACTGAACTTTTTTTTTCATGCACTTATTGGTCATTTGTACTCCTTTTGAAAAGTTTTTATTCAATTTCAATTTTTTGATTTTTGGAAATCTAATATTTTTGAGTTCTTTATATATGCTAAATATCAGTTTCTATTTGAGGAGTAGCTGCCAAAAATTCTTTTTTCATTCTGTAGGTTGTACCTTCACTCTGTTGATTGTTTCCTTTGCTTAACAATATGTTTTTAAATAGATATAATCCCATTTTCTGATTCTTGATATTATTTCTTGTGCAACTGGATTTCTGATCAAAATATTCTTGCCTATACCTATTTTTAACAGACTTATCAAATTTTTCTTTTAACAGATTCAATTTTTCTGTTTCAGTATATAAGTACATGATCCATTTTGATTTGATTTTAGAACAGAGTGAGAAATATGTGTCTAGACTCATTATTCTGCATGTAGATAACTGGTTTTTCTATTACCATTATTAAGGAAACTATCATTTATTTAATGCACATTTTTGGCCTCTTTGTCAAAGATCAAACGACTAAATATACTTAGAGTTGTGTCTACATTCTGTACTCATTTCCACTGATTGCATGGCTTCTTGTGCTAGTACTGTGCTGTTTTTATAATCATAGCTTTATAACATAACTTGAAATTTGGCATTGTGCTGCCTCTTGCCTTGTTCTTTTCCCCAAGATTGCTTTTGATCTTTGAATTTCTTTTGGTTACATATAAATTTAAGGATTTTTTTCCTAGTTCTTTGTAAATTGCTGTTGGTATTTTGACTGGGTTTACTTTATAAATCAATTTTAGTATTATGGCCATTTTGACAATATTATATTGCCCTTCTAGAACAGGGGCTGTCTTTTCATTTTCTGATGTCCTCTTTAATCTCCTTTTCTTCAAGGGCAATATCCTTTGAATTTTAGAGTTTTTTTTTTTAATTTCCTTTGTTAGGTAAATTCATAAGTATTTAATTTTTCAAGCTATTGTGAATGGAACTGTTTCCCTAATTTTTTCCTCCAATGAGATTTTATTCAAAACTGGTATACAGGAATGCTATAATTTTTGTGTAATTTTATTATATCCTACTCATTAGCTGAATTTATTCATTAGTTTTAGAAGACTTTACGTGGAATTTATGGGTCTTCTATGTAAAGGATCATGCCATTTGCAAATAATGATAGTTTTACTTTTTCCACTGCTATACATATTAATTTTATTTGTTCCTCTTGTGTGATTTCTCTGGATACTATTTCAAGTGTGTATTGAAAAAAATGATGAGACTGGCCACCTTTTTCTTGTTGCTAATTTCAAGGAAAAGCTTACCTGTTTTTCACATTTAGTGTCATGTTGGCAGTGGGTTGGCAATTTTTTTTTTCAGTTTGAATTAAGGTCCTTCTATACCTACTTTTAGCAGGGTTACTATCAAGAATGGGTACTGAATTTCATCAAAGCCTTTTGTACATCTGTTAAAATGATCACATTTTTGTCCTTACTTCTGATTATGTGATATATTATATGTAGTGTTTTTGTGTGTGTGAGCCACCCTAACATCCCTGGGATAAAACCAACTTGATCATGATGTATGTATAATCTTTTAAAATTATCTATTGCATTCCATATGCCAGGAGCATATTTAGAATTTTTGCTTCTATGTGCACTAAGGAGATTGGCTTGTAGTTGTTCTTTTCAGATGCATCCTTGCTGGTTCTGGTAGCACAACGCTAGCTTCCAGGAATGACTGTATGCATTGGGTACTCAACTTTCTTTTATGATAGAGGGTATTTTTTTAACTGTTTTATTTTCCTTGCCAGTTATTGGTCTGTTCAACATTTTTACATCCTCTGGACTGAATTTCGTCTAGGAAATTCTCTATTTTTCCTTGGTTCTCTAACTTATACTGAAAATTTTGGAAGTAGTTTTTTTATAATGCTCTGGATTTCTGTGGTGACAGTTGTAATTTTGTGATCTTTATTTCTAAATGCATTGATATGACTTTTTCTTTCCTTTCATGGTTCAGTTTGGCTAATGATCAATCTATTTGTTTATACTTTTAAAGAACCAACTCTTTGATTACTAATTCTTCATATTTTTTCAGTTTCAATTTCATTCATTTCTACTTAAATATTCTCAATTTTGTTCCTTCTATTCATTTCACATATGGGTAGTTATTATCTCTCTAGGAATTTGAGATGTACCAACAGATTATTTATTTTGGTTGTTTAATTCTTTAATGTGTGCCTTCATATCTATACATTTGCCTTTTAGAATATCTTTCATTGTGTCTTATGTTTTTGCATGTTTTTCCTCCTATATTCCATACTAGGAACTTGTTTTTCCTCACTTATTTCTTTTGTAATCCATTGATTATTCTGCAATATATCACTTACTCTTCATACATTTGTGTGTAATTTCTGCGGTTTCTTTTTTATTGATATCTTAGCTCTATTCTAAAGTGATCTGATGTATCCAGGTGATTATTTCAATTGTTTTGCATTAGTTTATGCACACTTAATGGGCTATGATATGTTCTATTCTGGAAAGGATTCCATGTACTCCTGAGAAAATATATATTTTACTGTTGGAGGAAACACTTTATAGACAAATATTAAATTCATTTGTCCAGTGGAGTTGTTTAACTATGGTTTTTTGCTAAATTTTTGCTGAGATTACCTATCTGATTATGAGAGTAGGGTTTTGAAGTCCACCACTGTGATTTTATTGTTGCCTTTCTATCCTTTTATGTCCAGTAGTTTATGAAGTTCACTGTGACAACATCAGTGCATAAACATTTATAATTGTCACTTCTTCCTGTTGAACTGTTCCTTTTATTAGTATGTAGTGAACATTTTGGTCTCTTCTAATCAGTTTTGGCTTCAAACTTGCTTTGTATGAAAATAATTACTTCAGTTTGTTTTGTGCCATGGTTGCATGGAATATCACTATCTTTCATTTAATTTGTAAGATATAGGCTTCTGTTTGTATGAGGTTTGTCTCCTGTAGGCAAACTTGACTTGCTTTTCTTTCTTTTTTAAACTCAACTCGAGGAGTTAAAAATGATTGACTTTAAGAGTAATTAGAGGGTATTTACAAAGTCATATCATGGTAGTATTTTTCCATTGTCGATTACTGTATTGTTTCTTTTTTCCTTTTGTTTAATGATTCTCCCAGGTAGTTATATACTTTCCTTTGGGCTCTTTGGTGCAAGTGATCACTGTGTTTCAGTCTATGATCCTGTTCATATTTTCTTCAATTCTTGTTCAGTGGTTGTATAATTATTCAGGGTTTCCAGTAAGCTCAAAAACTATACTACCATTAGCAATAGAAAAAGAGTGCAAAAATAACAGCATGGAACCTTTAAAAATTAGTAAAACTTAATTGTAACCATAAAGTGGAGAGGCAGTTGAAAAAGAAAAATAAAAGACATAGTATTTGAAAAACCAAAAAAAGGGAGATGAGAAGCAGGAGAAAAAATGAGAGAAGTAAACCAGTTGAAGGATAAAGAAAGATACTGAAGTGAGGTAAAAGGCACAGAAAAAAACAAAAAATAAAAGAAAAAAAGGAAAAAATAAAAAGGATATAAAATAAAATAAAAATGAGTACAAAAATTATTTTTGTGTTTGGGTAACTGGTTTCTTTCTCCTTATTTTTTTAGTTTATTGGTACAATTTAGATATGCACAATGATTATGTTCATCACAGGAAATTTACGCATCTACATGATGTATCTTGATTCCTCTTTCTCCACATTTCCCTCCCCTCTCTTCAACCCTTCTTCCCCTACCTATTTATGAAGTTTTATTTACATTTTATCCTTCCATTTTTTCTTTTCCCTTCCTTCCATTCCCTGTCCCCCTTACCTAGTTCTCCTTTGCTTTTGAATAATTTGTTTCTATTTCACAGTATTTATCATAAAATTTGATCCTTGTTTTCACTTTCAGTTTCTCACACCAGAAAGACAATACAATATTTACACATGTGTCTGATTTATTTCACTTAAGAGTATGGTGTCAAGGTCCATCCATTTAGCTATAAATATTTCAAATTTATCTTTCTTTATAGCTGAGTAGTACTCCACTGTGTAAAAACCAAATAAAAATCTTCTTTATCCATTCCTTGATTAATGGGCATTTGCTCTGCTCCCAGGATTTTGCTACTATAAACTGTGCTGCTATAAAATAAACATGGGTTCATATTTATCACTGTGGTATGATGCTTTTAATTCTTTTGGGAAGATACCAAGAAGTGGAATAGTGGGCCAAATAGGGCCTGTAGTCCTAGTTTTTTGAGGAATCTCCACACTGATTCCTACAGTGGTTGTATGAGTCTACACTCCCAATAGTGGAGAAGAGGTCCATCCTTCCCCTCCCCAACAAACCTGCCAGCATTGGTTATTGGTTGATTTCATGATAATAGCCATTACTTCTGGAGATGGAATCTCAATGTTAATTTGCATCTCTCAAATGACCAGTGATGCTGAACAATTTTCATATATTTATTTGCCATTTGTACTTCTTCATCTGAGAAGTATGTATTCATCTCAGATGCCTATTTTTATTTTTTTAATTTTTTTATTTTAAAGAGAATAAAACAAAAGAGGACAGATCTAAGCAGATCAGAACAGAACAATGTAAGCAACACAGCACTTCACAACAAGACAATTGGATATTAACAGGAGCTATCATAATGTCTCTTTCTTTGAAAGATTTGAGCTTAGCTTTACACCCAATAATGTCAAATATAACAAAATAGAATAAAACCACTCAGAATGAAAGTATTGCAAGGCATTCTGAACCAAATAACTGAAGATGGACAGTGGCTACTATATTATCTCATTTTCCATAAAAAATTTGTTTATATTATCATACACATTAAAATCCAATAAGACACAACATGATAGAACCAATGGTAATAGAAAAAACAAGAGCATGGTAGGACTTCAGAGCAAGATATCAAATCAACAATGGCTGCCATATTGTCTTTTCTTCAAAGTAACTATTTATGCCATCACATATATTAAGATCAAAGAAAACAGAATAAAACCATTACAACCAATGAATGAAAAGACTTCAAAGCAATATAATGGTGAACCATGATTACCATAAAATCTTCTGTACTCTTACCATTTTTTACACTAGGGAGACCATACAGTCTTTATACATGTGACTTTGATTTATTTCACTTATGAGTATGGATTCAAGTTGCATCCATTTATTTATAAATATCTCAATGTTATCATTGTTTATAGCTGAGTAGTACTCCATTGTATAAAAGTACCACAATTTTTTTTATCCAATCCTCGGTTGATGGGCACTTAGGTTGTTTCCAAAATCTGGCTATTACAAATTGTGCCGCTGCAAATATGGGTGCACATATATCACTGTGGTAAGATGTTTTAGTTCTTCTGGGAATATGCCTAGGAGTGGAATAGCTGGGTCAAATGGGACTTCTAATCCCAGGTTTTGAGGAATCTCCAGACTGACCTTCACAGTGGTTGCACCAGTCTACACTCCCACCAATAGTGCAGAAGAGTTCCTTTTTCCCCACAGCCTCTCCAGCATTGTTGGTAGTTTTATTGATCCTGGCCGTTCTTTCTGGAGTGAAATGGAATCTCAGTGTGGTTTTAATTTGCATTTCTCTAATGACCAATGATGATGAACATTTTTTCATGTATTTATTTGTCATTCGTATTTCTTCATCTGAGAACACTGTGCTCATCTCGGATGACCATTTTTGGATTGGGTCTTTGAATTTCGGGGGTCTGATTTTTTTTTTTAATTCTTTATAAGTTCTAGACAGAATTCTTTTGTCTGAGGGACAGTTCACTAAGATTTTTTTCCCAGTTTGTGGGTTTTCTTTTCACTATGCTGGAGATTTCTTCTGACATGCAGAAACTCTTTAATAAGACATGATCCCAGTTATTGATTCTGGGAAGTATTTCCCATGTAGTTTGGTTCGTGTTCATGAATTCTCTACCTACCCCTATGTCTTCAAGATTTTTACTTACTTTATCTTGCAACAGATTTAGTGTTTCTGTTTTAATATTTAGATCTCTGATCCACTTAGATTTTAGTTTAGTACATGGTGATAGGCATGGGTCAAATTTTAGTTTTTGGCATATGGAAAGCCAGTTTTTCCAGCACCATTTATTAAGGAGACTGTCGTTCTTCCAGTGAACATGCTTGGCCCCTTTGTCAATGTTAAGGTGTCTGAGTCTGTTCGTAGTTGTATCTTCTAGTCTATTCCATTGATCTTCAGGTCTGTTTTTATTTCAATACCATGTTGATTTCATTACAGTAGCTTTGTAGTATAACTTCAAGTCAGGGATTGTGATGCCTCCTGCCTTGGCTTTGCTGCTTAGAACTGCCTTTGCTATTCTAGGTCACTTCTGGCTCCAGATGAATTTTAGGAATGATTTCTCTAAATCTATGAGGTATGTTAGTGGTGTTTTCATTGGGATTGCATTGAATGTGTATAACAATTTTGGGAGAATGGCCATTTTCACAATATTTATTCTTCCTATCCATGAACAAGGGATGTCTTTCCATTTTCTGAGGTCCTCTTCAATTTCTTTTTTCAGAGCATTATAATTTTCCCTGTATACTCTTTTACTTCTTCCATTAGATTAATTCCTAAGTGTTTCATTTTTTGGATGCTAGTGTGAAGCATGTGGCATCTCTTATTCCTCTCTCGGTGATTTTGTTGTTAGTGTATAAGAATGCTATTGATTTTTGAGTATTGCCTTTGTATCCAGCTCCATTGCTGAATTTATTTATTACATCTAGAAGTCTTTCAACTGAGGTTTGAGGGTCTTCTATGTAGAGCATCATGTAGATGTCTATTTTTAAATTAGGTCTTTGAATTTGGGAGGTCTGAAATTTTTTCCATTTTTTATAGTTCTAGATATTTCCTTATTGAGGAAAAGCTGGCTAAAATTTTTCCCATTCTGTGAAATGTATTTTCATTTCTTTGGTGATTTCTTGCTGTACAAAACCTTCTTAGGTCAGATCCCAGTTTTTGACTCTTTATAGTATTTCCTTGTAATCAGGGTTTTCTTCCTGAAGTCTTTGCCTACACCTGTGTCTTCAAGATTTCTATCTATCCTATATCCCAACAGATTTAGTGTTTCTATTTTACTATTTAGGTCCACTTTCATTTTTTTATGTTGGTAGAGATGGATCTAGTATTAGTCTTCATATTTTTTTGTACATTGAAAACTACAGCACTCAGAAAAAGCATATAGAAGAGTATATAAAAAACTGGAAAGATATCCCTTGCTCTTGAGTAAGACAAACCAATGTAGTGAAAATGGTCATACTCCTAAAAACGTGATCTAGGTTTAATGCAATCCCTATCAGAATGCCATTCTAATACTTCGTAAAGCTAGGCATAATAGCCCTAAAATTCATTTGGAACCAGAAGAGACCTAGAATAGCAAAAGCAATTCTGGGCAACAAAGGGAAGGCGAGGACATCACAGTCCCTGACTTGATGTTACACTGCAAAGCTACTGTGATAAACAGCACAGTACTGGTGAAAACACATATTCAGAACTGAGGATCGATGGAATGGATTAGAAGATGCAGAAACACCTTCAAACACACTCAGCCACTTCGTCTTTGACAAAGGGACCAAGCATGGTTACTTTAAGAAAGGTAGCCTCATTAATAAATGGTGCTGGAAAAACTGAGTGACTGGTTACTTTCCCTGGCCTTTAAGGTTAAAATCCACAAAGTATGGGAAAAGGATATTGTGTCACAGTTGGGGGCTGTCTTGCTTTCACACCCATTGTGTGTTTGTCTGTGTGTGTGTGTGTGTGTGCCCGTATGTGCACATGTGTGTATGGTTAGTCCTGCCCATCTTTGTCACTGAGCTAAATCAGTGGTGTGGTTTCTGGCCTAGCACAGTTTTCATACCAGCAACTCTCTGTGTCTTTTGATTGTGCCCTTCTGATGCTATCTCCACCTTGCTTCATAGCCTGTGGGCTTGTGAGGAACCCACCTGCTCCAGAGGCCTCACTGACCATACCCCTAGGCTGCAGTGTATCCCTGATCATATTGGGTGATGAAAAAGCAAACAAACTATTGAGGTCTTTGCTGGACATAGGCACTGGGATAGGTGTGAAGCCGTCCCCTAGACGCTCAGACCCAGCCAACTCAGAAAGACTCATTTTACTTTCCCTGTTTCTCACCACACAGAGCAGAATCACCATGTCCTTGCTGGCTTGAGTTATCTGGTGCTTAAACTTCCCAAGGGGTCTATAACTAACCAACCCTCTTACTCTTGCCTCCCATGGCCGTCTTCCATCTGGTGACTATGGCAGGGTGGCTCCAGAAACCCTCAAGATTAGCTGTTGTGTATAACTTCTAATTCATGGAGTACCTCTGTCTTAAACAATTAAATGGCTCCTGATTAATCAATTCCAAATATAGCAGTTGCTGCAAAGGATTTTTCTCCATGCCTGGCATGCAAAAGTTGTCACTTTCAGAGTAAAATTTCATTCTTTACTTGAAGTTTACAATAATGGTGGGCTTTTATTGGGGCTAGAATTGCTGATTGACTGTTTCTCCCTAGAACTTCCAATCTTTCCTGGGTTTACCTTTCATTCGTGGACACAGGTCCTTTACCCAGGAGCTGGAGTTAGCATTCATAATGCTTCATTGCTTTCTGTGTTTCCATTTCTCCAGTTTCTCTGGGATTTCTAGTTACCTTGCCATCTCTTAATAGATCCTGGGGCTCTTTCCTTTCATTTTACTAAGTTGCTATTTTCCACGCGTCTGAATTCCAGGTCCTGGAGGGCCTCTGATATATGACTTTCTCCAACATTCTATCCCCCTCCTGCAGCTCACTTTAAGCACATACCTAACAAACATAAAAACACATTCTTCTACAAATCTCAGTTACACAAGCTGGTGAGTTTTGCACCAAATGTCTGTAGTTGATTAAATGAGCTGAAATAGTTATCGAATATGTTTAATGTCATAAATTATCCCACATCTTTCCCCACAACTTATAAAAGGGACAGAGAATTTTGTCTAATGTTCAAAAGGTTCACTTTTACCTCTATTTATTGCTTTGTATGAGTTTAATAAGTCAAAATATAATAGACAAATCATTGCCTCCAAAGGACTAGGACTTCAAAAAAAGAAGATAAGTGGAATGGCATTTTTGCATTTAATTAATTTACAATCCTGTAGAGAAAGTAGGGCCCCACTTAGAGTAAACCAATTTAAAGATAGATAAATTGAGGCTTATAAAAACAGATGATATGACAAGTAAAATATTGCCCTTATTAGTGACCCCGAAAAAGCTGAATCCCATGTTTTTGCCTTTATCTATCTTCAGTGCAACAAGCTAAAATCTGGAAGTATCCTTGTATTTTTGCCTCCAACCTCATAGCTCAAAAAGTACCTTTATAAATTCAGAATTCTCTAGATCAAGAGAATAAGATGAGGATTCTTATGTAAGTGCATAGTAATGGTATTTTATCAAGACGTCTTAGTGATTTATCACCACTGAGATACAATATTAGATATACACAGCTTTAAAGAGGAGACTTCATTTTGGTTTACAGTTTGTTTCTGGTTTGTAGGTGGTTAACTCCAAGGCAGGTCAGCATAGCAGACCAGAAGTGGTCTCATGGCATGGTGGTGGGAAACAGAGAGACAGAGACAGAGACAGAGAGATCTAGGAAGGATGAAGGAAGATGTAGCCTTCTAGGCCATGATCTCAGTAACCCACCTCTTCCAAACAGGTTTCAAACCCCAACATCACACTTAGCTATAAGCTCCTCAGCAGACTGATGAATATTATGCCTCCGTGATCCAATCACTTTCCCAGTGCCTCACCTCCGAGGGCATAATGTTCTGTGGTGACATCTAGATATAAACCATAACACAAAACAAATGTACAAGAAAGAGGATTAACTTGACATGATGCCATTTTTTTCACTCTTGATGTTATTTCTTGTGCCACTGCGTTCTGCTCAGAAAATCCTTGCTTAACCCTATGTGTTCATTAGTTTTACTGATTTTTGCATTCTAGCAGTTACATGTTTTTGTTTTAACATTTAGATATTTGATCCATTCTGATTTAAACTCAGTACATGGTGAGATATATGGGTCTAGAGTCAGTATTCTGCATGTGGTTAACAAGTTTTCCTAGCACAATTTATTAAAGAGGCTTAAATAATGGACAACTGAAACAAATAGATGCTTCTCAGATAAAGAAGTATGAATGGCCAGTAAACATATGAAAAATGTTCAAAACCTCTGGCCATCAGAGAAATGAAAATTAAAACATATTACTCCAGAAATAATGATAATTATCAAGAAATCAAATAATAACAAATACTGGTATGTGTGTAGGGAAAATTGCATATTTCTACATTGTTAGTGGAAATGTAAACTAGTACAACCTTTATGGAAATAAGTATGGAGATTTCTTAAGAACAGTAAGGCTATAAATTTAATCTGGCCTAGTCATTTCCTTCTGGCTATATTCCTCAGATTGCAGTGTTACATGTCTACCGAGGTTTATAGCAGCACAATCCATTGTAGCTAAATCTTTGAAGTGGATTGTTTTCACCGACAGATTAATGGATACATAAAATATGATATTTATGCACAATGGATTATTAATCTACCATAAAGAATGATAAACTTGAGTTATTTGTAAGAAAGTGGATGTACTTTGAGATAACAATGCTAAGTGAAGTAAATCAGGCACACATGCTGAAATATTCCATGATTTCTCTTATATGAAAAACTTCAACTATAAATAGAAAGAAAAGTGAATGCTAGATAATAGAAAATAGGGAAGTAGATCTTTTTCAAGTGAGCAGAGTTCTGAGAGATGAATGAAGGAGGAAGGGAAGAGAATGGTAGGGAATTAAAGAAGAAATGTGATATGCTATATTCACGAACTAACTCCTCGGGAAAAATGTAAACATTATATATTATAAACATCTAATAATAAGTTAAGGCTCATTGAAACAGATTATTAAAATAATAAAAAACGTATTAAAAATAAAAAATAATTGTGTTAAAGATATTTGTATTGTATTAAAAGGTAAGATGGACGTGAATTTGCCAGGTTGCCATAACAAAATTAATAAATGTATTTTGGAATCTTTAAAACTTATTAAATTTTAAATTAAAATGATAATATTTATCCTAAGGTAGCAAATTATATTTAAATCAATTTTTCTTAATAAAACATTTCAATTTTGTTAAAACAAACCAAACACTCCACAAACTTGATAGCTTCTTTTGCCACATTTTTGTAATCTAGAAGTCCAAGATGAGTGTACTAGAAAATTCAGTTTCTTGTGGCAACTTTCTTCCTAGCTTCAGGTGGAGACCTTCTTGATTTGGACTTTCTCTGCCTGTCTGTTAGGGGTGGGACCTGTGTTTTTTTCCTCTTGTTAAAAAAATACCAGACCTCTCAGTTTGGGGCATAATGTAAATGACTTTATTAATCTTAGTTACTGCCCTAAAAGCTTTATTTCCAAATACAGGAATATTAGGGGTTTAGGCTCATTTTAGTAGTATAAAGTTGAGTTAATAATAGTAGAGAGACAAAACAGTGCTTTGATTTATTTGAAGTCTAGGCTTAATCTGATCCACAGGAAAATGTGAATTGGATGGCAGAATTTGTCTTGCTGAGAATAAAGGGTGAAAGTTTGTATTAATTCTATTCCCATTCAGAATGCAAACATAACTTTGCTTAGTGTGCTAGCAGATTGCATGATGATATGAACTGCAAGCTGTTTGATTTTGAGGTGGAACTTGTCAATATTTAATGCATATATAATGACAATTCTTATCCCTTCTGGCTGAATTATCCTCTTAACTAGTTGTAGTTACCTTCTTTGTCTCTTCTGACCAGTTTTGGACTGAGGTCTATTTTGTGAGATATAAAAGTAACTACTGATATGGCCTCCCCCTCCCCCCACTTGGAATATCATTTTCCATCTTTTCATTTTTAGTCTGTGTATGTTTTTAGAAAAGAAGTGAGTTTTATATCAACATATAGATGAGTCTTTTTTAAAAAACCAGTCTCCCAGTCTATGTCCTTTTAATTGGAGAGTTAAAACCACTTATATTGTTTCTATTGAAAGGTACATAGTGTTTCCCACCATGTTTTTGTTTTTCAAGTGTTTGATTCATTTATGTTTCTCATTAATTTGAATATTCTCCCAGTGGGAGCTTTTCTTTCCCTTTGCCTCATATTTGTTGTTTTCCAAATCATTTTTTGTTAAGGATGTTTGAATTTCTTCAGTTTAAATTTATCATGAAAGCTCTTTATTTTTCTTTGATGTTGAAGATAACCTTATAGGATATAGTACTCTCAATTGGCAATTGTCTTCTTTTAGGGCTTGAAATGCTTCATTCCAAGCACTTTTAGCTTTTAATGCTTCTAATGAGATAGTTGTTGTTATTTCTATGGGTTTACACTTATCTTAGGTGGAAAATTCTCATGTGCTCAGTGGTAGAACTTTTGAACAGTATTTGGATGATGGAGGCAATTGGAATAGTGAATCTAACTACTGATTATTTTATTTATTTAGATGCTTTTTTGTCTCTCCTCTGATCTCACTGATCATTTTCACTACTGATTTTCAAAAATCTTTTAGGAATTTTGCTCAGTTCTGTATCTGTGAGATAAATTTTTTGGGGAATTATGTACCTTAGAGGCATTTTATTGTCTTTTTTTTTCCCATTTTACCTGTGTTTGTGTGATGAGGTTTGCCTGTCAATTGGAATAGATGTCTTATCCAGTAATGGGTGGGAATATTTTCACAACTGGCTTTCTCTTTCTGATGTGCCCTGTATTGTGAGTGTATCTACATGCAAAGTTTCCACTCAGTCTCCTCTAGATGCTAGGTGAGGCTTTTGGCACTGTTTTAGGAACCATTAGTAATATCAACAATTGAGAAGCCAGCTGTATATGATCAAGTGATTAAGAGTCTCTCTCACTCCTATCTGGTCTTTCATAAAATCAAGGAGTGAAATAAAATATAGTTGGTTAGAAAAATTAAATATGAATGATATTTCAATTAATACTAGTTACATATATGAATAAAAGATTGGAAAGTGAAGAAAATATAAAAGTGAAGGGGAAAGCAGAGAAAAACACTGTATATGAAGAGAAGAAAAGAAAATAGAGAAAAGGAAGAAACTATAAATAAGAGATGAGGGAAGAGGTAGTGGTATGATCTCCAATTAACAGTCCAACAAATTTAGACTTTTTATTTCTAATAAGCAGTTATTGGTGTGGGGACGTTAGACAAAAGAACATAGAGTGTTAAGGAAAAAAACAGAAATCTAGTCCTATAGGCATACCTTATAAGGCAGAACGTTATAGGCAAATCTTGCATTGCAAAACAAAATGCTAAAAGGAGAGAGAGAAAGAGATAGAAACAGACAGACAGAGACAGACAGAGCAGAGAGAAAGAGAGAAACAGAGTGAGAGAGAAAGAGAGAAAATAAAAAGACAAAAAGATTCTTTGAAAAATTAGAACAAGAGGTCCCATTTGACCCAGCTGTTCTCCTTCTCGGTGTCTTCTCAAAAGAACTAAAAATGTCATATCACAGCATTATATATAGAACCATGTTTATAGAAGCACAGTTTGTAATAACTAAATCTTGAATAAAGACCAAATGCCCATCAACCAATGAATGCATAATGAAGATGTGAGGGTTTTTTTTTGTATGGTGGAGTACTACTAAGCCATAAGAAGGATAAACAAGATGTTTGTAAATGAATAAATGCACCTTACTTTTAAGTCAAATAAATAGGACACATATATGTAAATATCATCCTGTTTCTCTGATGTAAGAAACTGAGAATGTAGAACAAGGACTAAATTGTATATTAGATATTGTGAAATTGGAAGAAAATGTTCAAATGAGAAAGGGACCTAGGGAGGACACAGGGGGAAAGGAAAAGAAAAAAAAAGTGGAAAGATGGAGAAAATGGAAACAATATTTTTGTAAATAAGGAGAGGAAGATTAAAAGGGAAGGTAGGTTTATAGGTAGAAAAGAAGGAATCTGTCTATCTATATATATATCATGTACAGTTACAAATTCCCTATAAAGAATGTTATCATTACTAATAAAAACATTAAATAAAAACATTAACCTTGAGGAAAAATAAAATTACCAATAAAAGCATTATCCTTGAAGAAAAATAAAATTTAGCAAATGTTCATAAATTTGCTTGCACTATTTTCAATTTATTAATCTGAGCAATAAATTCTTATATAAGCATAATTAATGTATTAGAATTCCAAGAGTAGTATAAATATGAAAAATAAATGATAATATTGAAATATTAGTTTCTATTTAAATTAAAGGCTATAGATTAAGACTGACAATTTTTACATTTTTCTGTATGTATCTATATTATTTATCTTTTTACAGTTAGTAGGTAACATTTTTGAAACCCTAAACTGGTTTAGAAGAAAACATAGCTCATCTTATTTACACAAAGATTTAAAATTTTTATGATACCATATTCAATGTAATCATAAGCCAAAATAGAATTAACCAACTATGATTTTAACTCCAGCAAGTAAAGATTTTATTGTCACTTCTCATTTTCATAATAAGAAATACCTAAATAAACTGAAAATAAACACTATAACCCGACTGATAAACTGGTGTTAGTAGAAATATGCCACTCCAAAATCTAGAGAGACAGGTAAATTAAGCATCACAGTTGGTATCTACTTACCTGGGGGAGAAGCTTTGTGAGACACAAACTATCTGAATGATAATATTGGCAAATTTCTGGAGTCTGAGTTTGTAACAGGATGACAGTGAGAAACTCCTCAAGACTATAGGTTAGAGGTTTCCAAATACTGTTGTGAGATTCTCATAGTTGAGATTTGTTGATATCTCTGAAAGGGGATAGAGAAGAGAACACTGGAATCCACCTCTGTTATGGATTGAGTCTAGATTTTTCTCCAAAGCTTCATGAAGTCATGGGGCTTTTATAGAAGTT
The DNA here is from genome assembly GCA_004027455.1 of Hydrochoerus hydrochaeris. Lineage (NCBI taxonomy): Eukaryota > Metazoa > Chordata > Mammalia > Rodentia > Hydrochaeridae > Hydrochoerus > Hydrochoerus hydrochaeris. Next base: position 50,430 of record PVLA01011277.1, read on the forward strand.
GTTAAATCCAGGGTGTGTGATACTTGGATTACAGATGGGTTATTACTAAATTATCAGGTCCTGACCTAGATCCCCAGTCTCCCAAATGAGTGTACAGTGAAGGCTTAAATAAAATGAGACTAGTGGTATGATTTTAGGGCTCCAGGAAAGTCAAACCCTTTAGCTGAGTTTGAGACTCTGGGGGCTAAGACAAAGACTTCTCTGGACCACCCACTTTTATTAAGTCCAAAATAAAGGGTGGAAAAACTGAGGAAAGCTCAGGCAATGAGCAGGATCTTGGGAGTCACTTCAAGGACATCTCCAAATAATGAATCATGTCAATTTAGGGGAACTGTCTTATCATGAAGACATGGTAGAAGTGAGACTGTAGGAGTAATTTATGCAGCTGTAGTCTCTATCTACTTAATTGATGTTTGAGCCAAGTGTCCACAGCTGTGGCCTTATCTTGCCCTTTGAGGTATCTCTGGTCACACAGGCCACTACAGGCCTCAGCCAGGACCAGTGATTCATAGAGGTCACTTCCAATGAATCAGCTCCCATCACCAGGCAAGAGTCCAAGCCTAGGACAGACTCATGAGTAAACACAGAAGGCCAATTAGTTAACTTTAAATACTTCTCAGTGCCAGTTCATAGTGGTCTCCAACACTAAATAAGTCCACTGCATGATTTGGCACATCCCTAACCCCAGTATCCTGGATAAAACATAAGGGACAGAAAAAGTCTTGTATTCTCTTGCTTGCTTTGCTACATTCTTCTCAGCTTGAACTCTTTCTCCTCTGCCATGTCTATCTTCCATGCCACCTTGCCTCAAGGTTGGCCAATTATGTTCTGAAATTTCTACAAGCTGTGAGCTAAATAAACTTTTTCTCCTTTAACTTTGGGTGTCAATTATTTTGTCTCAGCAACAAGAAGGTAACTAAGACAGAAATTCAGTACCAGAGAGGTGGCATTGTTTCTGGGAGTGTACCTGACCATGTGGTTCAGGAGCCTTTGAAACTGGCTTGTGAGAAGAGAAAGAGTTAGCAAAGGTTTGGAGAATCTGGCTGAGAAAATAGAAGTGGAACACCATAGACTATACTTGGTGGGAGATTCTGGTCTGAGCTCAGAAGAACAGAATGCTAATAGAAATGATGCTGATAAATGTCAGGCTCAAGAGGCTTCTACTGGGAAGCAGGACTACATTGGTTTTTGGATTCTTGATGTTGTGTGCTATGGCTTGGCAGAGAGTTTGTCTGCATTTTGTGCCTGTCCAGAGACTTTGCCTGAGAATAAGATTAAGGATGACAGACAAATTAATCTTGTAGAAAAAAAAATTCAAGGCAGTCAAATATTGAGGCACTGGCATGCTACTTATGAGGGGCTTTTAGCCAGATTTATATAGAGAGTTGGGAGCAAAGAACACAGAAGAGTGATTCAAAAAGTTGTCAATGTCACTGTAATGGAAACTCCAATAAAGTTCTGACCTGCAAAGATGGAACAGAGGAGAATTTGGTCACTGAAAAGACCAACAAGGAAAAGCCCAGTATTTCTGAAGAGGACAACAGAGAAGGTGGTCTGAGGGCATCACAAAAACCAGCAAAGACTCCAGTCTTTGCACTCTCAGAGTTACAAAGGTGAAAGAATTTGCTTTGAGAAGAGAGCCCCAGAGCATCATGTTCCAAAATGGCTGTGGCCTAGAAAATTTATTCCTTGGGATTGAGTTGAGAATGCTTAGTGATCCAGGCATTGAACCCCTGCAATTGAAAGAGAAAGAAACCTAACTGTTGCTCCAACTGATGGAAGACTATGGCATCACCCATGTGGTGCTGATTTTAAGTACATGCAGAATCCAAGAGCTGTGTGGTCAGGAAGGCTTCCATCCAAATTTCAGAAGAAGGCCTGAGGAAGCCTGGCCTCCCATTGTCCCTGGGTGGGCAGTGTGTCAAACTATGTGGTAGACCCCTGAATTTTGGAGAAACCAGGAATGTGGACCATCTGAGGAAAACTGTAAGGAGGGAGCAGAGGCAGCCCAAGAGAGAAGCCATGGGAGCTACCACCACTTGAAGTGCCTTAGCCCTTTGGAATTCACATCTAGCCTCATATGGCATTGGATGCTGCACATAGAACTGTAGGACTTAATGTGTGCCCTGCTGTAGGTTGGAATTGCTTTGGTTCCATTTCTTTGTATGGTCCCCTTTGTAGCTTTTGGAATGGTAATGTTTAGCTTATACCATTGTATGTTGAAAGTGTTTAACTTCTTTCCATTTGTACAGGGGCTTTCAGCTAAGAATTTTCCTTAAATCAAAGAGGAAACGTAAAATTTGTACTTTTCCACAATGCTGAAACTGTTAGGACTTTGGCAACTCTTAGAGATAGAATAAATGTTTTTTGTATCAAGGAATGTACATGAATCTTTTGAGGAGGGGCAAGGGTGAAATGTAATATTTTGGATCTAGACTTCCCCCTAAAACCTCATGCAGTCATAGATGGGAGCCTTTTCTGAGGTGACTGAATCCAGAGTGTGTGATGCTGTGATTAATGATGTATAATTACTAAATCAGTCCATTGAATGATTTAGAACCACACTAATCCTTGTAGCCTGAATACAACATAAGAGATAAAAAAAAGACTTCTTTTCTCCCACCTGCTGTGCTGCATTGTTCCCAACATGAACTGTTTTTGCAATGTCTGTCTGTCATGCCACTCCAACAAGATGATTATAGTCTGAAACCTCTACAAACTGTGAGTATATGAATCTCTTATTTAACTTTGGGTGTCAGGTATTTTTGTCTCAGCAACAAGAAGGTAATTAAGATAGACCCCTAAAACATGCTTCATAAAGGAAAATTATCTACATGAATAAAAAATGCTTATGCCTGAATCCTGCCTGGGATTATGCCTGAATCCTGACTGTTTCTCTCATGTTACCTTCCCTGCAGAGTTCTTGTCTCATGTAATGGAGCAGAAGGGAAGGTAAATACTGTAAAGGTCACAGCTTAGGAAAACACACTCATTAAAACTTATTATAATCATAAGAATATGGAAGACTTCTCCTGCAAACACTTTACTACAACAACAGGCTCCAGTAAAATAATGATGGATTATAACTGAAACAGCTGCAAGAGGCAAACTATCTGTGAAAGAGTTCTTAGAAATTTCCAAATCAATCGGGAGAGGCAAAAACAGAGTAGAGTAATTTGAAGCATCTGGCACCTAATGTTACAGAAAATAATAAACTTTTTAAAACTCCTAGCCAGTATAAAATCAATCATCACACTAAAAGCCCATTTACTAAGGATCCTATTACTTGATGCATTATATCTGACTTTCTGCAAAATTTCAAAATTCAGTAAAGGGCAAGAAGTTACAACCTGAATTGAACAACCATAACAACCAAATTCTGATGTGACTTTGATTTTGGAATCAGAAGATAAATGACTTAAAATAATTTGAATATGTTAAAGTTTCTAATGGATAAAAGTAGGCCACATACAAAAATGTGACAATAGAAGAATAATATTAACAGAGATAAAGATTTAAGAGAAATGTTAGAAATGAAAAATACACAAAAGCAATGAAAATATCATCATTAATATGAAAAGCCAGACACTCATTATCAAAAATTTGAATCATACAGTAACTATTTTTTTTCATTTTGGGGAGAAACACACTGCTTTCGATAATTATTTTACTAATTAACATTATATACATTCAATATAAAAATGTTGATGGAATAGAAATAAGTCAAACTTTGCTTTCCTGAGTCTTTGGTGGTTGGTGGACAGAGGTTACTATTTTTCAGAGAATACTAAATTACAACTAGATAAAGTAAGAGGAAAATATCTATGTCACAGCCTGGTAACTATACTAAATTATGATATTCTGATTTCTTGAGGGAGACTATATCAATGGATGTTAAATGTGAAGTACTTTCATAACAAAAATTGCAACTATATGAGGTATAGTAGTAACATATATATATATAATATATATATATTATATATATATACATAAATGCTTCAGGATATCATGTTATACATTGTAAATATGCATAGCCTTATTTCTTCATTTAAAAAATAACTTTAAGAATTTGAAAAACTGAAAAAATAAGAATTTGACAAGTTGTAGCCTTACAAATTAAGGAAAAAAACATAAAACACAAATTTCCTATATAAGAAAAGCAATTGAGCCATGATAAAGCTCATAAAGAACAAAAGAATGTAATTATGTTACTTTGTATTTTGATAACTTCAGCAGGTTGATTTTCCAAAAGTAGCAACTAATATGGATCTTGTATTCATTTCATAAATAATTCTGTTATTACAAAAGCCATAT